>JAREIK010009817.1:0-43217 GCA_029783825.1 Sapria himalayana
AATTGAGATTTAAAAATATTAATAATAGATATATATACTTTAAATTTATATACATCAACAAAACAATTTATGTTTTTAATAGTTAATACTTTAAATTAGAAATTTAATTTAAATTAATATTTATATACTTTAAATTAATATATAAATATATAAATATATAAATATTTAATAATTAATTATATCTATTAATTAAAATATATTTGAAGAACCCAACATAATACAAAATCAAAGTAAATTATATTACTAAATAAAATTTCAAATTTTTGAAATTTTGTTTATTTTTATAAGCTTTTTTTTTCATAAAAAGTAATTTATTTAAATTATATCTGTCTCACTCATTATTTATTTTGTAATTAATATTTATATAAAAAAACTAAAATATAATTAAAATGAATATTTAAAATTATAATGAATACAAATAAAAATGAGATTTATTATTTATTATTTAGGTTAATTAGGTTTAATGGTTTAAGTATTTAGGGGGTTTTGGGGTTTAGGAGTCTAGATATTTAAATGTTTAGTCATTTACTGGTTTATAAGTTTTATTTAAAAATTAAAATAATAAAAAAATTATTTTTGTGATTTTTTATCATTTTTGAAGGTTAAAACCTTTGAAAATATAATAATTTTTAAATTTTTTTCAAAAGTAAATATAATATTTAGTTATAATAATCTTAATAATTATAAGGCATTTAAATTCAATATAAGTAATTTTATTGTTAGATATTATAAAATTGATCAAATAATAAATTAATAAACTATTCTTAATAAGATTGATAACAATTAAAATATAATTGCAAAACCTATATATAATGATTCAAAATCAAAGTAAAATATATTACTAAATAAAAATTTTTTGTTTTAATATTTTTACTTCTTTTTATATGGTTATATTTTTTATTGATTAAAAATAAATTATTAAAATTATAGTTGTCTCGCTCATTATTTATTTTGTAATTAATATTTCTATAAAAAATAAACTAATAAATAATTAAAATGAATATTTAAAATTATATTGAATACAAATTAAAATGAGATTTATGAATTATTATATATGGTATTCCAGTTTAATGGTTTGATTATTTAGAAGTTTCGATGTTTAGGTGTTTAGCAATTTATGTTTTTATGCATTTAGTGGTTTATATGTTTTATTTATATAATAAAAATTTAAAATTCTTTTTTTATTTTTTTCTGATTTTCAAAGTTTATAATCTTTGAAAATAAAATAATTTTTAAAATTTGTTTAAATGTGAATACAAAGTATACTTATATTAATCTTACTAATTATATATCATATAAATTCAATATAAATAACTTTAATGATAGATATTATAATAATGATCAAAAATTAAATTAATAAACTATTATTAATTATATAAATATTAATTAAAATATATTTACATAACACAAAATGATTCAAAATCAAATGAAAATATATTACTAAATAATAATATTTAATTTTTAAAGTATTCCTTCTTTTTATAAGCTTATATTTTTTTTATTAATATATATTATTTAAATAATATTTGTCTCACTCAAAATTAATTTTGTAATTAATTTTTCTATAAAATTAAACTATACATAATTAAAATGAATATTTAAATTTATAATAAATAGAAATAAAAATGAGATTTATTATTTATTAAGTAGTATATAGTTGTTAAAAGGTTTATGTATTTAGGGGTTTCGGGATTTATTAGCTTATTGATTTAAGTATGTAAGCATTTAATGGTCTATATGTTTTATTTAAAAAATGAAATAACAAAAAATTTATTTTTATTATTTTTTTCTCATTTATTAAGGTTATAACCTTTGAAAATATATTAATTTTTAATTTTTTTTCAAAGGTGAATACAATATTTTGTTATAATAATCATTATATTTATATATCATATAAATTCAATATAACAAATTTTAATGATAAATATTCTAATAATAATCAAAAATTAATTAATAATCTATTATTAATAAGATAGATATCAATTATAATATAATAAAAACCCTAAAATGATTCAGAAGCAAAGCAAAATATATTGCAATATAATAATTTTTTGTTATGATTTTTTTTATCTTTTAAAAAGTTTATCTATATTATTTTGATGAAAAATAATTTATATAAATTATATTTGTGTTACTCATAATTTATTTTGTAATTAATATCTATATAAAAATAAACAAATAAATAATTAAATTTGAATATTTAAAATAAAAATGAAAAAAAAATTGAGATTTATTCTTTATTATTTAGGATATACCGATATAATTTAAATTAGATCTGTCTCACTAATAATATATTTTATAATTAATATTTCAATAAAAATAAACTGACAAATAATTAAAATAAAAATTAAAATTATACTGAATAATTAAAATAATTTACTTTGTTCCCTCTCAACTCTAGAATGATTGCTAAAGCTCTAACCATAATAATAGGAGCTTTTAATTTATCTCTATTATGTCTCATCATATTTGATGTTGAATCACTGGGCTATCAAAGGTAATTTGACTCATGTACGCTAACAGACTAAGCCAAAGTTGTACCCCTATGTGTTGAAATAGCTAGTTGTTGAGGATGCTATTTATATTGATTATTGTAATTACTCCTAAAATATCTCTCATGCACACACTCAAAGCAATTTTTTTAAAACATAGTTCACCTCTAAAAAAATAACCACCTTTTAGCTTATTAGAACAAACTAGCCCCTTGGTGGTTTAAGTAGGGCAAGAAGTATGGGCTCTCTTTCAATCAAGAATCAAAAAATTTATTTTATTGGCATGTCTAAGCCTTTTTTTTTATATCCTAATGGATATGAAAATTATCATTTCTTTCTTTTTATATTAAATGAGTTATCTATACAAGCTCACAATACCCAAAAAGGTATAAATGAATCATATTCAAATGTATAAAAGGTTTTAATCATTGCTCAAAATATTAGTCTTGCATATTGACACTTGAGGTCACAAATCAAATGAAAAAACCATAGTGATATTTCCAATCCCAAGAATTTTAGCTATAGTAAGTTAAAGAGTAGTACTCGAGCTTTAACTATTTCTAGGTTCAACACTTTTGCTCTCGAGGAATATCCAACGTTACAATCATTCTAGTGCAATGACTTTGCAATATAAAGATAAATGTAGAAGCTATGGTCATATCCAATACTGTGACCTAGTATTATAGTGATTAAATATGTATTCATGATCATTCTTAATGCCATAACAATATGTTCAACTGAGAGACACAAGTTATGGCATATTCTAATCGATATGATTTTGGGTTCTAAATACAAAATATACAATTATGAAGATTGCAAATGCTACAATAATCTAAAGCAAGAAAGAGACTGAATCCATAACTCACCCCTTGAGTCATGACTTTGTGTTACATATACAAAATGATAAATCTGCGACATTCCTAAAAGTTGTTAATTTCAATTTAAATTTAACACATAGTCATTTGATTATAAAAGTGCAAAACATGAGATTTAGGAGTTAGGATTTATGGATTAGGGTTATAGTTTATGGTTTTAGGTTTAGGATTTAAAGTGTTGGCTTTATGGTTTTTTTTTTTAGAAAAAACACACTTTATTTATCATTTAGGCACACAACTTACAAGAGACTAAAAGGCTGACTAATTTAGGCCACCCCACCAAATCCTCTGCACCTTAATGATTCTATGCATAAAATAAATAAAAAAACATAATGCCTAATAATTCCAAGCGTACGAATAAAACTAAAATCAACTGGCTTTCTCGGATTTTAGAGTTGGAATTGAGCGATTATGAGCACTACGTCCTTTCCATTTGGATTTGTCTAAGCCTTTTGGAGAAACCTGAATGATGCACCATATTAAAACTATGCAAATATAAGATTGTGCATGTGTGTGGCAAGCAACATCAAGTATTTGCCTATGTCATTGCTATGCAATGTAATACATGTAAAACAGAATATCCATAAATCAACAAGTCCATATCTATGGAACTTTGTCAATTCATTCTCACCTCTGAATTCCACATTCGTTTGCTCCAATGATCCTCAAAAGAGTATCTCTTGGATTAGAATGCTTCCTTCTCGAGCTCCAAGAAGTGGCTGTATGTTGCACCGACAAAATATCAAAAAATATGAATGCATCGGTGTGCATGTGTGATGAGGTCCATCTCATAGTCTAATTATCTATCCGTACAACCAAGCTAGAATACAATTAAAATTACAAAATGCTCTAAAGATGGGTCTTCTGCTCCCGGGAGTGTAGCATCGCCTAATGTGTATTAACAAAATGCATTAGTGGGCCCTACTTAGAAATACTCATGGGTCCAGTTGCCCTTATTTCATGCTACATAGAGAACAAACAAGATTGTGGCTGTGAATATGTCATAATCCGTCTCTACAAGTACATGGTGCATACCAAGTCCAAAATACAAATAAGACTACAAACATAAACTACAAGTTTGACTCTTTCGCTCCCGTGTGGCTGGTCTGGACTCCATTGCTCATTGGCACTACTTGGTGATGCTTAAAATTTTGGCGGGTCTCCAATTAATCAAGAATTACCTGCTACTCCTGTTTGGCGATGGTTTGGTGGCCCTCTATGCTGCCTGATATGTCTAGTGGGACCCACTCCTAGCTACTCCTAGGTTTACTCCCAACCTCTTTGCTCGGTCTCGTCAGTTTTCTGAATGTTATCATCCTGGCTTGCTAGCGGGACCCTCTACAAGCTGGTGGCCCATACTTCTGGCTGCTTCCAGGACTTGCTGGCCCCTCTAAATGCTACACCAAAATGGAAAAGAATATGTGGACGTGTGTACTGTGGTCCGTCGCTATGTGTGTGTGTTGCAGTAGTATCAGGGTTTAGGAGTTTAGTAATTTAAGTATTTTGGTATTTTGTGGTTTATAGGTTTTATTAAAATAATTAGATAACAAAAAAATTATTTTTATGTTTTTTTCTAATTTTCAAGGTTATAACCATTGAAAATATTATAATTTTTAATTTTTTTTCAAATGTTAATAAAATATTTAATTATAATAATCATAAAAATTAAATATCATGTAAATTAAATAAAAATAATTTTATTGATCGATATTATAATACTAATAATAAAAATAGATTAATAAACTATTATTAATAAGATAGATATTAATAAAAATATATATGCAAAACCTAAAACAATTCAAAATCAAAGTAAAATATATTACTAAATAATAATTTTTTATTTTAAAATTTTTGATTCTTTTTATAAGCTTATAAATTTTTTTTATGAAGTTAAATTATTAACATTATATTTCTCTCATTCATAATTTTATTTTGCAATTAATATTTTTATAAATTTAAACTAATAAATAAATAAAATGAATATTGAAATTATAATGAATACAAATAAAAATGAGATTTATGATTAATTATTTAGGGTATACAGGTCTAATGGTTTAAGTATTTAGAAGTTTAGGAGTTTAGTGATTTAAGTGTTTAGGCATTTGGTAGTTTATATGTTTTATTTAAATAATGAAATAACAAAAAAATTATTTTTCAAATTTTTTATTAATTTTGAAGGTTACCATTATAAATATAATAATTTTTAAATTTTTTTCAAATGTGAATACAATATTTAGTTATAATAAACTTAATAATTATATATCATTTAAATTAAAATAAACAATTTTATTGATAGATATTAATAAACTAAATATAAACATAAATATAATAATGATCAAAAAATAAATTTATAAACTATTATTTATTGATAGATATTTATATATTATTTATAAATACTTAAACCTTTAAAGATGGTTTAAATGTTTTTGTATGTAAGGGTTTTGTTGTTTAGGTGTTTTGGAGTTTAATGATTTAAGCATTTAGGCATTTAGTAGTTTATAGGTTTTATATAAACAATAAAATAACAAAAAATTTATTTTAGTGATTTTATTTCATTTTCAAAGATGATAACATTTAAAAATAAAATAATTTTTAAATTTTTTTCAAATGCAAATATAATATTTAGTTATAATAATCTTTATCATTATATATCATGTAAATTCAATATAAAAATTTTATTGATAAATATTCTAATAATGATCAAAAAATAAATTAATAATCTAATATTAATAAGATAGATATCAATTAAAATATAATTACAAAACCTAAAATGAATTAGAAGCAAAGCAAAATATATTACTATATAATAATTTTTTGTATTGAAAATTTTTTTTCTTTTAAAAAGTCTATCTATAATTTTTTGATGAAAAATAAATATATAAATTATTTTTGTCTAGCTCAAATTATTTTGTAATTAATATTTATATATAAATAAACAAATAAATAATTAAAATGAATATTTAAAATTATCATGAAAAAAATGAGATTTATTATTTATTATTTAGTGATATTATTTTAATTTAAATTAGATCTATCTCACTAATAAATTATTTTGTAATTAATATTTCTATAAAAATAAACTAATAAATAATTAAAATAAAAATTTAAAATTATACTGAATAAAAATTAAAATGAGATTTATGAATTATTATTAATATTTACCAGTTTAATGGTTTAAGTATTTAGAGGTTTTATCATTTAGGAGTTTAGCGATTTATGTTTTTAGGCATTTAGTGGTTTATAGGTTTTATTTAATCAATGAAATAACAAAAAAAATATTTTTAATTTTTTTCACATTTTTAAAGGTTATAACCTTTGAAAATATAATAATATTAAATTTTTTAAAAAATGTAAATACAATATTTAGTAATAATAATCATTATAATTATATATAATATAAACTAAATATAATCAATTTTATCGATAGATATGATATCAATTATCAAAAAATAAATTAATTTGCTATTATTAATATGATAGATAAAAATTAAAATATAATTAAAAAACCTAAAATGATTCAAAAACAATGTAAATTTTATTACTAAATAATAATTCTTGTTTTTTAGTTTTTGCTTCTTTTTATAAGCTTATATTTTTTTTAATGAAAAATAAATGATTTATATTATATTTTATCACTCATAATTTATTTTGTAATTAATATTTCAATATATTATTTAAATTATATTTAAGGTTTACGAGATTAAAGGTTTAAGTATTTAAGTGATTCGGGGTTTAGGAGTTTAGAGATTTATGTGTTCAGGAATTTAATGGTTTATAAGTTATATTTAAACAATAATATAACAAAAATTTAATTTTGTGTTTTTTTATCATTTTTGAAGGTTATAACCTTTGAAAATATAATAATTTTTGAATTTATTTTATTTGTGAATACTATATTTAGTTATGATAATCTTAATAATTATATATCATGTAAATTCAATATAAACAATTATATTGATAGATATTATATTAATGATCAAAAAATAAATTAATAAACTATTATTAATAAGAAAGATTTTATTTAAAATATATTTGCAAAACATAAATTTATTCAAAATCAAATAAAATATATTACTAAATAATAATTTATTTGCTGTTTTGTTTCTTTTAATAAGTTTATATTTTTTTTATCAAAAGTAAATTATTTAAAGTATATTTGTCTTCCTCAAAATTTATTTTTAATTTATAATTCTATAGAAATAAACTAATAAATAATTAAAATGAATATTTAAAACTATAATGAATACAAATAAAATAGAGATTTATTATTTATTATTTATTATTTAGGATATACTAGTTTAATGTTTTAAGTATTTACATGTTTTGGTGTTTATTGATTTAAGTGTTTAGGCCTTTAGTGATTTATAGTATTTATTTAAAGAATGAAAAAATAAAAAATTTAATTTTTTGATTTTTTTTAATTTTTGAAGGTTATAACATTTGAAAATAAAATAATTTTTAATTTTTTAAAATGTGAATATAATATTTAGTTATAATAATTTTAATAATTATATATAATGTAAACTCAATATAAATAATTTTATTAATACATATTATAATAATGATCAATAAAAAATTAGTAAAATTTTTTTAATAAGAATGCTATAAATTAAAATATAATTGCAAAATCTAAAATGATTCAAAATAAAAATAAAATATATTACTAAATAATAAATTTTTGTTTTTAAAATTTTGCCTCTTTTTATAAGGATATATATTTTTTTTGATGAAAAATAAATTATTTAAATTAGATTTATCTGACTAATAATTTATTTTGTAATTAATATTTCTATAAAAATAAACTAAGAAATAATTAAAATAAAAATTTAAATTATACTCAATAAAAATTAAATAGAGATTTATGATTTTTTATAAACGTACACATGTTTAATGGTTTAAGTATTTAGAAGTTTTATCATTTAGGAGTTAAGCAATTTATGTTTTTAGGCATTTAATGGTTTATAGGTTTTATTTAAACAATAAAATAACAAAAAAAAATTTGTAATTTTTTTCTAATTTTCACAGGTTTACCTTTGAAAATATAATAATATTTAATTTTTTTGAAATGTGAATACAATATTCAATTATAATAATATTAATAATTATATATCATATAAATTCAATATAAACAATTTTATTGATAAATAATATAATAATAATCAAATTTGAAATTAATAAACTATTAATAAAATGATTGATATTAATTAAAAAATATTTACAAAACACAAATTGATTCAAAATTAAATTAAAATATATTTCTATCTAATAATTTTTAATTTTTAAATTTTTACTACTTTTATATGCGTAGATATATTATTTCATTAAAAATAAATTATTTAAATGATATTTGTCGCACTCCTAATTTATTTTGTAATAAATATTTCTATATAAATAAACTAATAAATAATTAAAATGAATATTTAAAATTATAATAAATAGAAATAAAAATTAGATTTATTAATTATTAAGAAGTTTATAGCGGTTTAATGGTTTATGTATTTAGGTATTATGAGGTTTAAAAGTTTACTGATTTAATTGTGTATGCATTTAGTGGTTTATAGTTTTTATTAAAAAAATAAAATAATAAAAAATTTATTTTTATTATTTTTTGATATTTTCAAAGGTTATAACATTTGAAAATATAATAATTTTTATATTTTTTTTAAATGTGAATACAATATTTACTTATAATAATCATTATATTTATATATTAGATAAATTCAATAAAAATAATTTTATTGATACATATTCTAATAGTGATCAAAAAATAAATTAAAAATCAATTATTAATAAGATAGATATCAATTAAAACATAATTACAAAACATAAAATGATTCAGAAGAAAAGCAAAATATATTACTATATTATAATTTTTTTTTAATTTTTTTTTCGTTAAAAAAGTTTATTAATTATTTTTTGATGAAAAATAATTTATATAAATTATATTTGACTAACTCAATTTATTTTGTAATTAATATTTATATATAAATAAACAAATAAATAATTTAAATTAATATTTAAAATTATAATGAAAAAAATGAGATTTATTATTTATTATTTAGGGATACGTGTTTAATTTAACTTAGATCTCTCTCACTATTAATTTATTTTGTACTTAATATTTCTATAAAAATAAACTTATAAATAATTAAAATAAAAATTTAAAATTATACTGAATAAAAATTAAAATGAGATTTTAGATTTATTATTAATGTATACTAGTTTAATAGTTTACGTATTTACAGATTTTGTAATTAGGAGTTTAGCGATTTATATTTTTAGGCTTTTAGTGGTTTATAGGTTTTATATAAAAAATAAAAAAACAAAAAAAATTAATATATTTTGTTATCATTTTCATAGGTTATAACCATTGAAAATATAATAATATTTACAATTTTTTGAAATGTGAATACAATATTTAGTTTTAATATTATTAATAATTATATATCATATAATTTCAATATAAACAATTTTATTGATAGATAATATAATAATGATCAAAAATTAAATTAATAAACTTTTAATAAAAAGATAGATATTAATTAAAAAATATTTACAAAACCTAAATTGATTCAAAATTAAAGTAAAATATATTACTAGATAATAATTTTTAATTTTTAAATTTTTACTTTTTTTAGAACCGTATATTTTTTTTATTAAAAATAAATTAATTAAATTATATTTTTCGCTCTGATACTTTATTATGTAATAAATATTTCAAAAAAAATAAACTAATAAATAATTAAAATGAATATTTAAAATTATAATAAATAGAAATAATAATTAGATTTATTAATTATTAAGTAGTATATAGCAGTTTAATGGTTTATGTATTAAGGCATTAGGGGGTTTTGGAGTTTACTAATTTAACTAGGTATGCATTTCGTGGTTTATAGGTTTTATTTAATAAATAAAATAAAAAAAATTATTTTTATTATTTTTTGATATTTTCAAAGATAATAACCTTTGAAAATATAATAATTTTTAAATTTTTTTTAAAATTGAATAAATATTTATTTATAATAATCATAATAATTATATATCATATAAATTCAATATAAACAATTTTATTGATAGATATTCTAATAATTATCAAAAAATAAATTAAAAATCTATTATGAATAAGATTGATATTACTTAAAATATAATATCAAAACCTAAAATGATTCAAAACCAAAGCAAAATATATTACTTAATAATAATTATTTGTTTTAAATTTTTATTCTTTTTATAAGCTTATTTATTTTTTGATGAAAATAACTTTTATAAATTATATTTTAACTCATAATTTATTTTATAATTAATATATATATATATAACTAAACAAACAAAATGAATTTTTTTAATTAAAATGAAAACAAATAAAAATGAGATATATTAATTATTATTTAGTGGATACCCATTTAAACGATTATCTATATAGGGGTATCGGGATTTTGTTGTTTAGTTATTTAATTGTTTAGGCATTTAGTGATATATAGGTTTTATTTAAATAATGAAATAATAAAAAAAATATTTTATTTGTTTTTTCACATGTTCAAAGGTTATAATCTTTGAAAATATAATAATTTTAAATTTTTTTTCAAAAGTGAATACAATATTTAGTTATAATAATTATTAATAATATATATCATATAAATTAAATATAAATATATTTATTGATAAATATTCAATTAATGATCAAAAAATAAATTAATAATCTATTATTAATAAGATAGATATCAATTTAAATATAATTACCAAACCTAATATGATTTAGAAAAAAGCAAAATATTTTACAATATAATAATTTTTTGGTTTGAATTTTTTTTTAAAAGTGTATCTATATTTTTTTGTAAAAAAATAATTATATAAATTATATTTGTCTAACTCAATTTATTCTGTAATTAATAATTATATAAAAATAAATGAATAAATAATTAAAATGAATATTTTAAATTATAATGAAACAAATAATATTGAGATTTATTATTTATTATTTAGGGTATACCGGTTTAAAATGATTATATATTTAGGGTTTTCGAGATTTAGGAGTTATTGATTTAAGTAATTAGGCATTTAGTGGTTTATAGGATTTATTTAAATAATGAAATAATAAAAAAATTATTTTTGTTATTTTTTCACATTTTCAAAGGTTATAACATATGAAAATAAAATAATTTTAAAATTTTTTAAAAATGTGAATAAAATATTTAGTAATATTAATTATTATAATTATATATAATATAAACTAATCATAAATAATTTTATTGATAGATATGATATCAATTATCAAAAAATAAATTAATAAACTATTATTAATATGATAGATATAAATTAAAATATAACAAATAGAAATATTAATAGATCTACACAATATTAATTACAAAAACTTATTATATACGTCAATTTAAACACTTCTTAATAGATATAAATTAAATTCAAACACTTTGTTTTGTTGAATTTAAAGTATTAATTATATACTTTAAATTAATAAACTATTATTAATATTTTCTATTAAGAATTAATAAACTATTAAGAATTAATAGTTTAATATCTATTAAGAATTAATTCTTAATATTAAATTAATTTATATACTTTAATTTATTAATATTTTTAAATAATTAATTTAAATCTTAATATATAAATATTTATGTTTTTAATTATATTTTAATTATTTATATACAAAATCTCAATTCTTAATATATAAATAATTAATTATTTATATTTTAATATCTATTAATTCAATAGATATAATTCTATTAAGAATTAATTATTTATATTTTAATAAATATTAATTTATTAAACACTTTAATAGATATAAATCTTAATATCTATTTATATCTATTAATTATAAATCTTAATATTAGATTCTTAATATTAAGAATTTTAATTATTTATATCTATTCTTAATAGATATAAATCTTAATAACTATTAATTGCTATATTAATTTAATAATTAATAATTTATTAAATTAATAAAAACTTTAAAGTATATAAATCTTAATATCTATTTATATAAATAATTAAAAATTATTAATAGATATAATTCTATTAAGAATTATATCTATTAAGAATTATATCTATTAAGCAGAAAAATTTGCCTTCTTAATAGAAATATTAAATTTGTTTTGTTGAAATAGTTTATTAATTATAAATTCTTAATAGATCAATTTAAGCGGTTTTTGAATTTAAAAATGTTAAATTCAAAAACTTTGTATATATACTTAATAAAAATTAATTTATTTAAAGTGTTTAATAGATGGCATTTTAAATTGAGGCACACTAACTTTTTAAAACTTCTTAAACTCATCCCTCTCAACAAAACAAAAAGGCAATTCATCTTTTATGATCTTTTTCACCAAAGCCTCTCTAACTAGTTGTTGATCAAATTGCCAACAAGTTAATTTGTTATCCTCTGAACTAGTACTTTAGTGAAACTCAACAAAGATTGTGACTTGTCTTTACCTTTGTGAGCTTCTATTAATTCTTTTTTTTGTGGAAATTTCCTACAAGACTTTCTCAAGTATTTCTATAAACCCGAAGTACCTTGATAACTTTTTGCCATGTATTCTTTCATGCACTATATACAAGCTGCACTACCAGTTTCATTTCCCTCTGAATCAACTAATATCTCATAAGTTTCCCAAATAGTAGACTTATACTTTTTGTGAGCTTGAGGTTCAGATGTACCTTGACTTTCTTTTACAATTGGAATTGAAGAACCTACCATAACAATAGGAGGGTTCGTGAAAAGATGATGATTGGATTTACCAGTACTTTGATCATTTGAGATGTGATCATCTTCTATTTATTATATTTTTCATTTACAGCTAGATTGTGCCATCTCCATTGCCATTAATTAATATGAAATGTTAAACATAAATACATATAAATATTTCAAACAAGCAAGCTCTACAAAACTGACTGTAACACATTCAGCCCACTCTTTTGGCCCAACCACAACACCACAACCAATAATCAACAAAACTGACTGAGACACATAATAATAATAATTAATCACTCAATTCTCATCAGAAAAACAAACCAAACGGCTGGTGGCATATGGGACATGGTGGCGGTAACCAAAAGTGCGACGGACAAGGCTTGGACTTAATTGAACACGGCTGGAACGGCGTTAGGCGGCCAGGAACTCGTTGGAACAGCAATAGTTGCGTCGGAATTGGATGGGCAGTAGCGGAATTGGTGGCATCTTCATGTTATGTGTATATATATATATATATATATATATATTCCTGGTTCTAATATCAGTTTTTTAAGATGGGATGCTTCTCGGGATGGATATTGCTTAAGACCGTAACCATCCCAAAACAAAAAATACTTGAGAGAATGGGACGGGAAAAGTCAAAATCAACGGATTTTTCATAGTCCCGATTTTTTCGGGACAATACTTTGGGTCAAGTCGCAAATCTCCAAGTTCCGTGAGTAGCCCTACTAAATGCATATAAAGTTAAATCAGTAAACTCCTAAACCCTGTAATGGCTAAATAAATAAACCATTAAACCACTAAATACTACTTAATAATTAATAAATCTATTTTTTATTGCTATTTATTATATTTTTAAATATTCATTTTAATTATTTATTAGTGTATTTATTTAGAAATATTTATTACAAAATAAATAATGAGTGAGACAAATATAATTTAAATAATATCTTATTTATCTAATAAAAAAATATGCTTATAAAAGAAGTATAAATTTAAAAATTAAAAATTAAAAATTATTATCAAGTAATATGAGTTACTTTAATTTTGAGTCAATTTGGGTTTTGTAAAAATTTTTAATTAATATATATCTTAATATTAATAGTTTAAAATTTTAATTTTTGATCATTATTATAATATCTATCAATAAAATTATTTATATTAAATTTATATGATATATAATCATTAATATGATTATAACAAAATATTGTATTAAAATTTCAAAAAATTTTAAATTTTTTATATTTTCAAATGTTATAACCTATGAAATGATAAAAAATTATGGTAATTTTTTTTGTTATTTTATTTTTATAAATAAAACCTATAAACCACTAAAAGCCTAAAAACATAAATCGCTAAACTACTAACGACAAAACCTATAAATACTTAAATCATTAAACTGGTATACATTAATAATAAATAATAAATCTCATTTTAATTTTTATTCAGTATAATTTTAAATTTTTATTTTAATTATTTATCAATTTATTTTATAGAAATATTAATTACAAAATAAATTATTAGTGAGATAGATCTAATATAAATTAGACTGGTATCCCTAAATAATAAATAATAAATCACATTTTTTTACATTATAATTCTAAATATTCATTTTAATTATTTATTTTTTTATTTATATATAAATATTAATTACAAAATAAATTGAGTTGGACAAAAATAATTTATATAAATTATTTTTCATCAAAAAATTATTGATAAACTTTTTAAAAGAAAAAAATTTCAAAACAAAAAATTATTATATAGTAATATATTTTGTTTTTCTTCTGAATCATTTTAGGTTTTGTAATTATATTTTAATTGATATCTATCTTATTAATAATAGATTATTAATTTTTTTTATGATCATTATTAGAATATTTATCAATAAAACTATTTATATTGAATTTATATGATATATAAATATAATGATTATTATAATTAAATATTGTATTCACATTTAAAAAAAATTAAAAATTATTATATTTTCAAAGGTTATAACCTTTGAAAATATCAAAAAATAATAAAAATAAATTTTTTATTATTTTATTTTTTTAATAAAACCTATAAACCACTAAATTCATACACAGTTAAATCAGTAAACTCCTAAACCTCATAATGCCTAAATACATAAACCATTAAACCGCTATATACTACCTAATAATTAATAAATCTAATTTTTATTTCTATTTATTATAAATTTAAATATTCAATTTCATTATTTATTAGTTTATTTTTATAGAAATATTTATTACAAATGAAATTATGAGAGCGACATATATATTTTAATTAATTTATCTTTAATCAAAAAAAATAAATTCTTATAAAAGAAGTAAAAATTTAAAAATTAAGAATTTTTATCCAGTAATATATTTTACTTTAATTTTGAATGAATTTGGGTTTTGTAAATATTTTTTAATTAATATCAATCTTTTTATTAATAGTTTATTAATTTAAATTTTGATCATTATTATATTATCTATCAATAAAATTGTTTATATTGAATTTATATGATATATAATTATTAATATTATTAGAACTAAATATTGTATTCACATTTCAAATAATTTTAAATATTATTATATTTTCAAATGTTGTAACATATGAAAATTAAAATAAATTACAATTTTTTTTGTTATTTATTGTTAAAAAAAACCTATAAACCACTAAATGCCTAAAAACATAAATTTCTAAATTAAAATATAATTAAAATTATTAATAGATATAAATTAAATTTTTATTAAATTAATATCTATTAAATTAAATATTTAAATAATTAATATTAAGATTTATAATTATATCTATTTATTAAATTGATATTTAAATTAATAATTATTTATATACTTTAAATTGATATAGCAAAATAAATTAATTTTGCTATATACGTCAATTCTTAATATATGATTCAAAATCAAATTTTTTATAAATATTAAATATTTATAAACTTTAAATATTAATTTAAAGAATTAATAAAGTATATAAATATTTAAATTATTTAGTATATTAATTTTTAAATTGATATACTAAATTAATAAATTAATAAAGAATTTAATTTAATTTTTAAAGAAACTTAAATATTTAAATTAATTTTAAGTTTATAAATTATTTTTGCTATATTAATTTAAATTAATTTAAAGTTTTTGAATTTATAAATAATTATTTATTAAAGTTTATTAATATAAATATTTAAATTAATTTATATTTAAAGTTTATTAAAGTTTATTAATTTAAACTAATTATTTATAATTATTTATATTTAAATTAATTCTTAATATATGAATTTAGTATATAAATATTTAAATTAATTTAAATTAAATAATTAATAAATATTTAATTCTTAATTATTTATTAAAGTTTATTAAATTGATATAAATATTTAAAGTTTTTGAATTTATAATTATTTATATACTTTAAATTAATATAGCAAAAAAATTAATTTTGCTATATACGTCAATTCTTAATATATGAAAAAACAATTAAATACTTAAACTATTAAACAGGTGTACATTAATAAAAAATCATAAATCTAAATTTAATTTTTATTAAGTAAAATTTTTAATTTTTATTTTAATTATTTATCAGTTTATTTTTATAGAAATATTAATTACAAAAATTTATATCCTTATAAAAAGAGACAAATTTTTAAAAACAAAAATTTATTATTTAGTAATATATTTTATTTTATTTTGAATAATTTTTGATTTAGCAATTATATTTTAATTTTTATCATTCTTATTAATAATAGTTTATTAATTTTTTATTGATCATTATTATAATATCTATTAATAAAATTCTTTATATTGAGTTAATATTATATATAATTATTAATATTATTATTACTGAATATTATATTCACATTTAAAAAAAATTAAAAATTATTATAATTTCTTAAATAAAAACACCTAAATTTTTTATTTTTTATAATTAAAAAAAATCAAAAATTTAAATTTTTTATTTTTTCATTCTTTAAATAAAAAACTATAAATCACTAAAGGCTTAAACACTTAAATCACTAAACCCCAAAACACCTAAATACTTAAACTATTAAACTAGTATATCCTGAATAATAAATAATAAATTTCTATTTTTTATGTATTCTTTATAATTTTAAATATTCATTTTAATTATTTATTAGTTTATTTTTATAGAATTATAAATAAAAAATTAATTATAAGGAAGAAAAATATAATTTAAATAATTTAATTTTAATAACAAAAAATATAAACTTATAAAAAGAAGCAAAACATCAAGGAAAGTATTATTTTGTAATATATTTTACTTTGATTTTGAATAAATTTACGTTTTGCAAATATATTTAAAATAATATCTATCTTATTAATAATAGTTTATTAATTTAATTTTTGATCATTAATATATATTTTTCAATATAATTGTTTATATTGAATTTACATGATGTATAATTATTAAGATTATCATAATTAAATATAGTATTCACATATAAAAAAAATTTAAAAATTGATATATTTTTAAAAATTTATAAACTTCAAAATTGAGAAAAAATAACAAAAAAAAATTTTTTGTTATATCATTGTTTAAATAAAACTTATAACCCATTAAATGCATAAATACATAAATATCTCAACTCCAAAACCCCGAAGCCCCTAAATACTTAAACCTTTTAACTCGTAAACCTTAAATATAATTTAAATAATTTATAGAAATATTAATTGCAAAATAAATTATGAGTGACAAATATAATTTAAATAATATATTTTTCATCAAAAAAACATATAAGCTTATAAAATAATGCAAAAACTAAAAAAAATTATTATTTAATAATAAATTTTAGTTTGATTTTGAATTATTATAGGTTTTTTAATTATATGTTAATTTATATCTATCATATTAATTATAGTTTATTAATTTATTTTTTGATAATTGATATAATATCTATCAATAAAATTGTTTATATTTAGTTTATATTATATATAGTTATAATATTTATAATACTAAATATTGTATTCACATTTTTAAAAAATTTTAAAATTATTATATTTTCAAATGTTATAACCTTTGAAAATTTGAAAAAATATCAAAAATAAATTTTTTGTTATATCATTGTTTGAATAAAACCTATAAACCATTAAATGCCTAAATACTTAAATCAAAAACTTCTAAATCTCGAAAACCCTAAATAGATAAATTTTTTAAACATGTATATCCTTAATTATAAATAATTAATCTCATTTTTATTTTTTTAATTATAATTTTAAATATTCATTTTAATTATTTATTTGTTTATTTTTATATAAATATTAATTACAAAATAAATTATAAGTTATACAAATATAATTTATATAAATTAATTTTCAACAAAAAAATGTAGATAAACTTAATAAAAGAAGAAAAAAATTAAAAACAAAAAAATATTATATAGTAATATATTTTGCTTTGTTTCTAAATCATTTTAGGTTTTGTTATTATATTTTAATTGATATCTAACTTATTAATAATAGATTCTTAATTTATTTTTTGATCTTTATTAGAATATTTATCAATAAAAATATTTATATTAAATTTATATAATATATAAATTTAATAATTATTATAACTAAATATTGTATTCACCTTTGAAAAAAGTTTTAAAATTTTTATATTTTCAAAGATTATAACCTTTGAACATGTGAAAAAATAAAAAAAAATATTTTATTTTTGTTATTTCATTGTTTAAATAAAACGTATAAATCACTAGATACCTAAACACTTAAATCACTAAACCACAAAATACTTATAACCCAATATAGAATATCAATCTTATTGATAATAGATTTTTAATTTATTTTTTAATAATTATTAAAATATCTATCAATAAAATTGTTTATATTGAATTTATATGATATATAATTATTATTATTATTATTATTATAAATAAATATTGTATTCACTTTTGAAAAAATTTAAAAATTATTATATTTTCAAAGGTTTTAATCTTAAAAAATGACAAAGAATACAAAAAATAAATTTTTTGTTATTTCTTTTTTAAATAAAACCTATAGACCACTAAATGTTTACTTACTTAAATCAGTAGCTCATATAACGCGAAACCCCTAAATACAAATACCTTATAACAGTTGTATACTACTTAATAAATAATAAATCTTATTTTTATTTCTATTTATTATAATTTTAAATATTTATTTTAATTAGTTATATGTTAATTTTTAGAAAAATTAATTATAAAATAAATTTGGAGGGAGATAGATTTTATTTAAATAAATTATTTTTAATCATAAACAAATTTAAGCTTATAAAAAGATGGAAAAAATTAAAAATTAAATATTATTATTTAGTAATATATTTTTATTTGATTTTGAATCATTTTGGGTTATATAAATATATTTTAATTTATATTTATATTATTAATAATAGTTTATTAATTTAATTTTTGATCATTATTATAATATCTATCAGTAAAATTATTTATATTGAATTTATATGATATAAAATTAATAAGATTAATATAATTATACATGGTTTTCACATTCCAAATGATTTTAAAAATTATTTTATTTTTAAAGGTTATAAACTTTGAACATCTAAAAAAAATCAAAATAAAATTTTTATTTTTATTACATAAATAAAACCTATATAACTTTAAATGCCTAAAAACATAAATTGCTAAACTCCTAAACGACAAAACCCCTAAATAATGGATCCAAAACTGGTATACCATATATAATTGTTGAGCAATTGTGCTTCCATTGTAGTGATATTGAGATACAGAAATACAAAAATAACAGAAAACATGCAATATATTTATCCCAATTCAGCAACCATGCATGATAGAATCAAAAAACAATAAATAAACACCGAAAATAATGTGGTTCGGTAGTCGGGCAGTACGACTAGCTAAATCCACCAGAAAATGCTTATGTGTTACAGATTAAAGCAACAGAAATGTCTTACAGTATGTAGCACAGAGAATAGTCACGATAAATCACTCAAAGAGAAGAGAGAGAGACGATGAACAGTTCCACGAGTCCAAAAACAGCCACCCGAAAATAAAATAACAAAACATTTTATATTAAAATTTCTCTCAGTTCATTTAACCGGAGTAGGTCGGATCATGAGACGGGTCAAGCTCTGCTCCAATTTCGACCTACTGTCCAGTCAGTGAGACCTCCGTTATTGTGCTATTGCTGCATCCCCAGCTTCTTAATATTTCCTTTCCTGCACTTACATGAAAATATTAAAAAAGAAAAAATATTTGGTTATACAAACAGATTATCAAAAAATAAATTACATATACAGCAATAATAAATCTTAAATCTCATTTTAATTTGTATTCATTATAATTTTAAATATTTATTAGTTTATCTTTTAAATAAATATTAATTATAAAATAAATAATTAGTCAGACAAATATAATATTAATAATTTACTTTTAATAAAAAAAATATAATCTTATAAAAAGAAGTAAAAATTTAAAAACAAAAAATTATTATTTAGTAATAAATTTTACTTTGATTTTGAATCATTTTAAATTAATATTTAAAGTTTATAAAAATTCTTTATTATTTTAAAGTATATTTATAAAATTTGATATAAATAATTTATATCAAAATTATTTATATACTTTAAATTAATATAGCAAAATTAATCTATATTACTATATCAATTTATTAATTCTTAATTAATAAATATTTATAATTATTTATATACTTTATTAATTTAAATTAATTTAAATTAATTTAAATTAATAAACATTAAACAATTAAATCACTAAACTCCTAAACCACAAAACACCTAAACACTTAAACCATTAAACCAGTATATCCTAAATAATAAATAATAAATCTCAATTTTATTTGTATTCATTATAATTTTAAATATATATTTTAATTATTTAGTATTTTATTATTATAGAATTATAAATTACAAAATAAATTATGAGTAAGATAAATATAATTTAAAAAATTTAATTTTAATAACAAAAATATAAAGTTATAAAAAAAGCAAAACATTAAAAAAATATTATTTAGTAATATATTTTACTTTGATTTGAATAAATTTTGATTTTGCAAATACTTTTTAAATAATAACTTTTTTATTAATAATAGTTTATTAATATATTTTTTGATCATAATTATAATATCTTGCTATAAAATTATTTATATTGAATTTAAATGAATTATAATTACTAAGATTTTTATAAATAAATATTATATTGACATTTGAAAAAAATTTAAAAATTATTATATTTTCTAAGGATATAATCTTCAAAAATTAGAAAAAATAATAAAAATAAATTTATTGCTATATCATAGTTTAAATAAAACATATAAACCACTAAATGCCTAAACACTTAATCATCTAAACTCTTAAACACAAAAGCCCCTAAATACTAAAACCTTTAAACTCGTAAACCTTAATTATAATTTAAATAATTTAATAAAATATTAATTACAAATTAATTTTTGTGATACAAATATAATTTAAATAATTTATTTTTCATAAAAAAAATATATAAGCTTATAAAAAGAAGCAATAACTAAAAAACAAAAATTATTATTTAGTAATAAATTTTACTTGGATTTTGAATAATTTTAGGTTTTGCAATTATATTTTAATTTATATCCATCATAATAATAATAGCATATTAATTTATTTTTTGATAATTGATATATTATCGATCAATAAAATTGTTTATATTTAGTTTATATTATATATAATTATAATGATTATTATTACTAAATATTGTATTCACATTTTTAAAAAATTTTTAAATTATTATATTTGAAAATATGAAAAAATATCAAAAATAATTTTTTTTGTTATTTCATTGTTTAAACAAAACCTATAAACCACTAAATACCTAAAAACATAAATCGCTAAAGTCCTAAACAACAAAACCTCTAAATACTTAAAATATTAAACTGGTATACAATAATAAAAATCATAAATCTCATTTTAATTTTTATTGAATATAATTTTAAATTTATATTTTAATTATTTATCAGTTTATTTTTATTGAAATATTAATTACAAAATAAATTATTAGTGAGAAAAATATAATTTAAATTAAACTGGTATATCCTAAATAATAAAGAATAAATCTCATTTTTTTTCATTATAATTTTATATATTCGTTTTAATTATTTATTTGTTTATTTTAATATAAATATTAATTAAAAAATAAATTTTGAGTTAGACAAATATAATTGCTATTGAGTTTTGAATGAATGAATGCTGTTTGAGAAAGTTGATGTGCATTACTGTTGACAATGCATCAAATAATGATGTTGCAGTTGAACAATTGAAAAAAAGGCTTGTGAAGAAAAGTGTAGTACCTTTGAAAGGCGAGCATTTTAATATGAGATGTTGTGCTCATATCCTAAACTTAATTGTTAGAGATGGCATTGCAATAGTTGAGGGTGCTATTCAAAAACTTAGAGGTGTGGTGAAATATGTGAGGATCAGTCCTAAAAGATTTGATATGTTTAAGTGTTGTGTTGAAGAAGCAAACTTGACATATTGATCCTCATTGTAATTAGATTGTCCTACGAGATTGAATTCAACATATTTGATGCTACAAATTAATATAAATATCAAAAAGAATTTGATAAGTTGGAGGACAAAGATAAAAGGTTTTTGAAGGAGTTTGGTTCAAATGTTCCAACTGAGAGAGACTGAACAAAGGCCAAAATTTTAGCTCATTTCTTGAAAACTTTTTATGAGGTTACTTATAAATTATCTGGCTCAAAATATTCTACCTCTAGTGTTTATTTTCCTGAGATTATTCGTATTTTGAAAAAAATTGAGCTTTGTGAAAATAGTAGATATACAATGGTGTCTGAAATATGTATGAAAATGAGGCATAAATTCAACAAATATTGAAGTTCTCTTCAGTAAAAAATATTATGTTTTTTGTAGCAGTAGTGTTGGATCCTAGATATAAGCTCAAATATCTCAAGGTTAAGTACACTTAGCATTATGGTGAGGAATTGACTAAAAATTTGGTGAAAAAGGTTATAAATGCTTTAAATTATATGATAGATGATTATAAAGATTTAAATGAATATGAATCAAAAGAAGATGATTTCTCTTCTACTGTGTTGAAGAAAAAATGATGATTTCTTTGAGTGTAGTGATATTATGTTGATGATTTTTTTTGTTGAATTGGAGGAAGAACAAGAAGTTGCAGCTTTGGAAGAGATGGATAGGTACTTGGAGGACACACTTGAAAAAAGTCGAATTGATTTTGATCTTCTAAACTGGTGGAAGGTAAATGAGGTTAGGTATCTTTCTTTGGCAAATCTAGGAAGGGATGTATTTGCTATCCAAGCATCTACTATGGCCTACAAATCTACATTTAGCATTGGGGGGAGAACTTTAGATAAATTTAAGATTTCTTTAACACCTATTACAACTGAAGTTCTCATATGTCTACAAGATTGGTTGAGAAGCTCAAACAAACCTATTGAAATTGAAGAATTAGTTCAAGACCTTAATGATAATGAATCAGGTTGGTATACAAATCATGCAAATATTAATTTCACATTTACTTATTTTATTCATTCAATTTAATAAAAATATGGTTCAATTACAATTTTCAGAGGGGTCACAAGATTCAAATATTCTTCCAACTATAGTTGGCCAACTAAATTTAGAATGGGTGTATTAAATTTTATAAGGTAATATTTTATTTTTTCATTTCTCTTTCATCTTAGAAATTTATATCTACATGATTAACATGTTTTCATCTTTGGTCGCCTTCTACAGTGGAGGAAGAAAAGGGAGGAGTTATACAAGAGATAAGTAATTGGGTTTGGATTTTTGTTGCTGTTCCGGGATGGACCTTTGAAATGATTATTATCATGGTTGTTATTAGTTGTATTTTTTTTTGTTATATTAAGCTGCCTAATTTTAGCAATTACTTAAGAAGTAATTGCTGCTACCAATGTTTGTGGTCATCTTTAGCTATTCCTTAATATCTTAAGTAATTGTTTAAAAAATGTAGTATTGCTATTATGTTTAACTTTCACTCACCTGAACAAAGCAAACTTGTTACAAAAAAAAGAACCAAATTAAGCACACAACTCATTCCCATTCTATTTAACATTTATATCCTTTATGCACATTAATGCATTTGACAAGGTAATGGAACTCGTTTGTGGTATTCAGCCTATTTGACAAAACAAAATTGGCCCAATTTGAGTTTGAAATATACATAACTATGGAATGATAAATGGTACAACAAAAGGTTTCAACATGAACTAACTTGCCCTGTTTGAAGAAAATAAATTAAAAAAATGTCTGAACTTCATTCCATCCCAGAACCATTTGCTCCTACCCAAATTTACCGATCTACGTCCCATCCCATCTCGATATTTTGAAGTTATGGGATGGGTCTGAATCTTCAAAAAAAATGTCCGAACTGTGGGAAGGGACTGGGGATTTGTAATCCCTATCCCATCCCGTCCCATGAGCACCCCTAACATTTAGTGGTTTAATGGTTATATTTAAAAAATAAAATAACAAAAAATAATTTTTTTACTATTTTTTGATATTTTCAAAGGTTATAACCTTTGAAAATATAATAATTTTTAAATTTTTTTTCAAAAATGAATACAATATTTAGTTATACCAATCATTATAATTATATATTATATAAATTCAATATAAATAATTTTATTGATAAATATTATAATAATAATCGAAAAATAAATTAATAATCCAATAATAATAAGATAGATATTAATTAAAATATAATTTCAAAACTTAAAATGATTCAGAAGCAAAGAAAAATATATTACTATATAATAAATTTTTATTTTTGAATTATTTATTCTTTTAAAAAGTTTAAGTATATTTTTTATGGAAAATAATTTATATAAATTATATTTGTCTAACTCATAATTTATTTTGTAATTAATATTTATATATTAATTACAAATAAATAATTAAAATTAATATTTAAAATTGTAATAAAAAATATGAGATTTATTATTTATTATTTATAATTTAGGGATACCTGTTTAATTTAAATTAGATCCGTCCCACTAATAATTTATTTTCTAATTAATATTTCTATAAAAATAAACTGATAAATAATTAAAATAAAAATTTAAAATTATAGTGAATAAAAATTAAAATGAGATTTAAGATTTATTATTAATGTATACCAGTTAAATAGTTTAAGTATTTATAGGTTTTGCCGTTAAGAGTTTAGTGATTTATGTTTTTAGGCTTTTAGTGGTTTATAGGTTTATATAAAAAAATAAAATAATAAAAAAATTTTCTATAATTTATTATCATTCTCAACGGTTATAACCTTTAAAAATATAATAATATTTACAATTTTTTGAAATGTGAATACAATATAAAGTTTTAATAAAATTAAAAAATATATATCATATAAATTCAATATAAACAATTTTATTGATAGATAATATAATAATGATCAAAAATTAAATTAATAAACTATTAATAAAAAGATAAATATTAATTAAAAAATATTTACGAAACCCAAATTGATTGAAAATTATCGTAAAATATATTACTGGATGATAATTTTAAATTTTTAAATTTCTACTTCTTTTATAGCGTATATTTTTTTTATTAAAAATAAATTAATTAAATTATATTTGTCGCACTCATACTTTATTTTGTAATACATATTTCTATAAAAATAAACTAATAAATAATTAAAATGAATATTTAAAATTATAATAAATAGAAAAAAAAATTAGATTTATTAATTATTAAGTAGTATATAGCAGTTTAATGGTTTATGTATTAGGCATTATAGGGTTTAGTAGTTTACTGATTTAACTGTGTATGCATTTAGTGGTTTATAGATTTTATTCAAGAAAAAAAATAAAAAAAAATTATTATTTTTTTGATATTTTCAATGGTTATAACCTTTGAAAATATAATAATTTTTAAATTTTTTTCAAAAGTGAATAAATATTTATTTATAATAATAATAATAATTATATATCATATAAATTCAATATAAACAATTTTATTGATAGATATTCTAAATATTAATCAAAAAATAAATTAAAAATCTATTATGAATAAGATTGATATTACTTAAAATATAATATTAAAACCTAAAATGATTCAAAAGCAAAGCAAAATATATTACTTAATATTAATTATTTTTTAAAAAAATTTTATTCTTTTTATAAGCTTATGTAGTTTTTGATGAAAAATAATTTTTATAAATTATTTTAACTCATAATTTATTTTATAATTAATATATATATATATAACTAAACAATCAAAATGAATTTTTTAAAATATAATGATAACAAAAAAAATGAGATTTATTAATTATTATTTAGCATCAACCATTTTAAACGATTATCTATATATGGGAATCGGAATTTTGTAGTTTAGTGATTTAAGTGTTTAGGCAATTAGTGATTTATAGGTTTTATTTAGACAAAAAAATAATAAAAAAAACTATACTTTTTTGTTTTTTCACGTGTTCAAAGTTTATATAATTTGAAAATATAATAATTTTAAAATTTTTTTCAAAAGTAAATACAATTTTTAGTTATAATGATTATTAAATCTATATATCATATTAATTAAATATAAATATTTTTATTGATAAATATTCTAATAATGATCAAAATATAAATTAATAATCTCTTATTAATAAGTTAGATATCAATTAAAATATAATTACAAAACCTAAAATGATTCAGAAACAAAATAAAATATATTACTATATAATAATTTTTTGTTTTTAATTTTTTATTCTTTTAATAAGTTTATCTATATTTTTTTGTTGAAAAATAATATATATATATTATATTTGTCTAACTTATAATTTATTTTGTAATTAATATTTATATAAAAATAAACAAATACATAATTAAAATGAATATTTAAAATTATATTGAAAAAAAATAAAAATGAGATTTATTATTTATTATTTAGGATATACATGTTTAAAATATTTATCTATTTAGGGTTTTCTAGATTTAGAAGTTATTGATTTAAGTATTTAGGCATTTAATGGTTTATAGCTTTTATTTAAAAAATGAAATAACAAAAAATTTATTTTTGATATTTTTTCAATTTTTCAAATGTCAACATTTGAAAATATAATAATTTTAAAATTTTTTAAAAATCTAAATACAATATTTAGTAATAATAATTATTATAACTATATATAATATAAACTAAATATAAACAATTTTATTGATAATATTATATCAATTATCAAAAAATAAATTAATAAACTATTATTAATATCAGAGATATAAATTAAAATATAATTAAAAAACCTAAAATGAATCAAAATCAAAGTAAAATTTATTACAAAATAATAATTTTTTTTTAGTTTTTACATCATTTTATAAGCTTATATATTTTTTTGTTAAAAATATATTATTTAAATTATATTTGTTACTCATAAATTATTTTGTAATTAATATTTCTATAAATTATTTAAATTATATTTAAGGTTTACGAGTTCAAAGGTTTAGGTATTTAGGGGCTTCGGGGTTTAGGAGTTTAGAGATTTATGTATTTAGGCATTTAATGGTTTATAAGTTTTATTTAAACAATGATATAACAAAACATTTATTTTTGTTATTTTTCTCATTTTTGAAGGTTATAAACTTTGAAAAAATAACAAAAAAAATTTTAGTAATTTTTTGTCATTTTCATAGGTTATAACCTTTGAAAATATAATAATATTTATAATTTTTTGAAATGTGAGTACAATATTTAGATATAATAATTTTAATAATTATATATCATATAAATTAAATATGAACAATTTTTTTAATAGATATTATAATTATGATCAAAAATTAAATTAATAAACTATTAATAATAAGATAAATATTAATTATAAAATATTTAGAAATCCAAATTGATTCAAAATTAAAGTAAAAAATATTTCTGGATAATAATAATTAATTTTTAAAATTTTACTTATTTTTTAAGCGTATATATTTTTTTGATTAAAAATTAATTATTTAAATTATATATGTCGCACTCATAATTTATTTTATAATAAATATTTTGATAAAATAAACAAATAAATAATTAAAATGAATATTTAAAATAAAAATAAATTGAAATAAAAATTAGATTTCTTAATTATTAAGTAGTATATAGCAGTTTAATGGTTTATCTATTTAGGCATTACAGGCCTTAGGAGTTAACTTATTTTACAGTGTATGCATTTAGTGGTTTATAGGTTTTATTTAAAAATTAAAATAACAAATATTTATTTTTATTATTTTTTGATATTTTCAAAGGTTATAAGATAGATATCAATTAAAATATAATAAAAAAAAAACTTAAAATGATTCAGAAAAAATCAAAATATATTACTATATGATAATTTGTTGTTTTAAATATTTTTTTTCTTTTAAAAAGTTTATCCATATTTTTTTGATGAAAATTAATTTTTATAAATTATATTTGTCTAACTCATAATTTATTTTTTAATTAATATTTATATAAAAATAAACAAATAAATAATTAAAATGAATATTTAAAATTATAATGAAAAAATTAATATTGAGATTTATTCTTTATTATTTTGGGTATACCAATCTAATTTAAATTAGATCTCTCTGACTAATAATTTATTTTGTAATTAATATTTCTATAAAAATAAACTGATAAATAATTAAAATAAAAATTTAAAATTATACTGAATAAAAATTAAAATGAGATTTATGAATTATTATTAATGTATTCAGTTAAATATTTTAAGTATTTAGAGGTTTTTTCGTTTATGACTTTAGCAATTTATATTTTTAGGCATTTATTGGTTATGGGTTTTGTTTAAACAATGAAATAAAAAAAATTATTTTTGATATTTTTTCCCATTTTCAAAGGTTATAACCTTTGAAAATTTGATAATTTTAAAATTTTTTAAAAATGTCATTATAATATTTAGTAATAATAATCATTATAATTTTATATAATATAAACTAAATATAAACAATTTTATTGAAAGATATGATATCAATTATAAAAAAATAAATTAATTTGTTATTATTATTATGATGGATATAAATTAAAATATAATTGCAAAACCTAAAATTATTCAAAATCCAAGTAAAATTTATTACTAAATAATAATTTTTGTTTTTTAGTTTTTGATTCTTTTTATAAGCTTATATATTTATTTTGAAGAAAAATAAATTATTTAAATTATATTTGTTTCACTCATAATTTATTTTGTAATTAATATTTTAATAAATTATTTAAATTATATTTAAGGGTTACGAGTTTAAAGGTTTAAGTATTTAGGGGCTTTTGTGTTTAGGAGTTTAGATGTTTAAGTGTTTAGGCATTTAGTGGTTTATAAGTTTTATTTAAACAATGATATAACAACAAATTTATTTTTATTATTTTTTCTAATTTTTGAAGATTATATCCTTTGAAAATATAATAATTTTTATATTTTTTTTCAAATGTAAATATAATATTTAGTTATAATAATCTTAATAATTATAAGTCATTTAAATTCAATATAAATAATTACATTGCTAGATTTTATAATAATGATCAATAAAAATTTAATAAACTATTATTAATAAGATATATATTATTTAAATGATATTTGCAAAATCTAAATTTATTCAAAATCAAAGTAAAGTATATTAGTTAATAATAATTTTTTTTAATGTTTTGCTTATTTTATAACTTTTTTTTTGTTATTATAAAAAAATTATTTAAATTAATTTGTTTTACTCATAATTTATTTTGTAATTTATAATTATATAATAATAAACTAATAAATAATTAAAATAATTATTTAAAAATAAATGAATACAAATAATATTGAGATTTATTATTTGTTATTCTGGATATACCGGTTTAATGGTTTAAGTATTTAGGTATTTTTGGGTTTAGGAGTTTAGTGATTTAAGTGTTTAGACCTTTAGTGATTTATAGTTATTATCTAAAGAATTAAAAAACAAAAAATTTAATTTTTGGAATTTTTTTTATTTTCATAGGTTGTAACCTTCGAAATTATAATAATTTTAAATTTTTTTAAATGTGAATATAATATTTAGTTATAATAATCTTAATAATTATATATAATGTAAACTAAATATAAATAATTTTATTAATAGATATTAAAATAATGATCAATAAATAAATTAATATACTAGTATTAATATGAATGATATAAATTAAAATATAATTGTAGAATATAAAATGATTTAAAATCAAAATAAGATATATTACTAAATAATAATTTTTTATTTTAAAAATTTTGCCTCATTTAATAAGCATATATATTTTTTTGATGAAAAATAAATTATTTAAATTATATCAGTCTCACTAATAATTTATTTTGTAATTAATATTTCTATAAAAATAAATTGATAAATAATTAAAATGAATATTTAAAATTATAATGAATACTAATAAAAATGAGATTTATTATTTATGGTATACCTATTTAATGGTTTAAGTTTTTTATGGTTTTGGGGTTAAGTAGTTTATTGATTTATATTTTTGCACATTTAGGTCTTTATAGGTTTTATTTAATCAATGAAATAACATAAAATTTATTTATATAAATTTTCGTGATATTTAATGGTTATAATCTTTGAAAATATAATAATTTTTTAATAGTTCTAAAATATGAATATAATACTTAGTTATAATAATCTTAATAATTATATTTGATGTAAATTCAATATAGAAAATTTTATTAATATATATTATATTATTGATCAAAAAATAAATTAATAAACTATTATTAATTAGAAAGATATTAATTAAAATATATTTGTAGAACTCAAAATAATTCAAAATAAAAGTAAATTATATTACTAAATAAATTTTTAAATTTTTGAAATTTTGTTTATTTTTATAGGCTTATATTTTTTTTCATAAAAACTAATTTATTTAAATTATATATGTGTCACTCATTATTTATTTTGTAATTAATATTTCTATAAAAATAAATTGAAAAATAATTAAAATGAATATTTAAAATTATAATGAAAACAAATAAAAATGAGATTTATTATTTATTATTTAGGTTATATAGGTTTAATGGTTTAAGTATTTAGGGGGTTTTGGGGTTTAGGAGTCTAGAGATTTAAATGTTTAGGCATTTAGTGGTTTATAAAGTTTTATTTAAATAATAAAATAAAAAAAAATTAGTTTTGTGATTTTTTATCATTTTTCAAGTTTATAACCTTTTAAAATATAAAATTTTTAAATTTTTTTTCAAATGTAAATATAATATTTAGTTATAATAATCTTAATAATTATAAGACATTTAAATTCAATATAAGTAATTTTATTGTTAGATATTATAAAATCGATAAAATAATAAATTAATAAACTATTCTTAATAAGATTGATAGCAATTAAAATATAATTGCAAAACCTATATATAATGATTCAAAATCAAAGTAAAATATATTACTAAATAAAAATTTTTTGTTTTAATATTTTTACTTCTTTTTATATGGTTATATTTTTTATGGATTAAAAATAAATTATTAAAATTATAGTTGTCTCGCTCATTATTTATTTTGTAATTAATATTTCTATAAAAAATAAACTAATAAATAATTAAAATGAATATTTAAAATTATAATGAATACAAATTAAAATGAGATTTATGATTTATTATATGTGGTATACTAGTTTAATGGTTTGATTATTTAGGAGTTTTGTTGTTTAGGAGTTTATCAATTTATGTTTTTAGGCATTTAGTGGTTTATAGGTTTTAATTATATAATAAAAATTTAAAATTCTTTTTTTGATTTTGTCTGATTTTCAAATGTTATAATCTTTCAAAATAAAATAATTTTTAAAATTTTTTGAAATGTGAATGCAATGTATAATTATATTAATCTTACTATTTTATATCATATAAATTCAAAATAAATAATTTTAATGATAGATATTATAATAATGATCAAAAATTAAATTAATAAACTATTATTAATAATATAAATATTAATTAAAATATATTTACATAACACAAAATGATTCAAAATCAAATCAAAATATATTACTAAATAATAATATTTAGATGAAAAATATATTACTATATTTAAAATGATTAAGAAGAAAACAAAATATATTACTATATAATAATTTATTGTTTTGAATTTTTTTTTCTTTTAAAAATAAATTATTTTTCATTTTAATGATATATAATTTATATAAATTATATTTGTCTAACTTATAATTTATTTTGTAATTAATATTTATATAAAAATAAACAAATAAATAATTAAAATGAATATTTAAAATTATAATGAAAATAATAAAAATGAGATTTATCATTTATTATTTAGGATATACAAGTATAAAAAATTTATCTATTTAGTGTTTTCGAGATTTAGTAGTTATTGATTTAAGTATTTGGGTATTTAATGGTTTATATGTTTTATTCAAATAATGAAATAACAATAAAATTATTTTTGATATTTTTTCAAATTTTCAAATGTCATAATATTTGAAAATATAATAATTTTAAAAATATTTAAAAATGTGAATACAGTATTTAGTAATAATAATAATTATCACTATATATAATATAAACTAAATCTAAACAATTTTATTGAAAATATTATATCAATTATCAAAAAATAAATTAATAAACTTTTATTAATATGATAGATATAAATTAAAATATAATTGAAAAACCTAAAATGATTCAAAATCAAAGTAAAATTTATTACTAAATAATAATTTTTTTTAGTATTTGCATCATTTTATATGCTTATATATTTTTTGATGAAAAATATATTATTTAAATTATATTTATCACTCATAATTTATTTTGTAATTAATATTTCTATAAATTATTTAAATTATATTTAAGGTTTATGAGTTTAAATGTTTAGGTATTGAGGGGCTTCGGGGTTTAGGAGTTTAGAGATTTATGTATCTACACATTTAATGGTTTATAAGGTTTATTTAAATAGTGATATAAAAAAAATTTATTTTTGTTATTTTTTCTCATTTTTGAAGGTTATAACCTTTGAAAATATACCATTTTTTGAATTTTTTATATATGTGAATACTATATTTAGTTATGATAATCTTAATAATTATATATCATGTTAATTCAATATAAACAATTATATTGAATTATTAATGATCAAAAAATATAATTGCAAATAAAATATATCATGTTAATTCAAAAAATATTGATAGTTATTATATTAATGATCAAACAATAAATTAATTAACTATTATTAATAAGATAATTATTATTTTAAATATATTTGCAAAATGTAAATTTATTCAAAATCAAAGTAAAATATATTATAAAATAGTACTTTCTTTGATGTTTTGCTTATTTTTATAAGTTTATATTATTTGTTATTAAAAGTAAATTATTTAAATTATATTTGTCTTCCACATAATTTATTTTTAATTTATAATTTTATAAAAATAAACTAATAAATAATTAAAATAATTAATTAAAATTGTAATGAATACAAATAAAATTGAGATTTATTATTTATTATTAAGGATATACCTATTTAATGGTTTAAGTATTTAGGTGTTCTTGGGTTTAAGAGTTTAGTGATTTAAATGTTTAGATATTTAGTGATTTATAGTTATTATCTAAAGAATTAAAAAACAAAAAATTTAATTTTTTGAAGGTTGTAAGCTTTGAAAATATAATAATTTTAATTTTTTTTAAATGTGAACATAATATTTAGTTATAATAATCTTAATAATTATATATAATCTAAACTAAATATAAATAATTTTATTTATAGATATTATAATAATGATCAATAAATAAATTAATAAACTAGTATTAATAAGAATGATATAAATTAAAATATAATTCTAGAATCTAAAATGATTCAAAATCAAAATAAGATATATTACTAAATAATAATTTTTAATTTTAAAAGTTTTGCCTCATTTCATAAGCATATATATTTGTTTGATGAAAAATAAATTATTTAAATTATATCTGTTTCACTAATAATTTATTTTGTAATTAATATTTCTATAAACATAAATTGATAAATAATTAAAATGAATATTTAAAATTATAATGAATACTAATAAAAAGAGATTTATTATTTATTATTTATGGTATACCTATTTAATGGTTTATGTTTTTTGTGGTTTTGGGGTTAAGGAGTTTATTGATTTATATGTTTGCCCATTTAGGTGTTTATAGGTTTTATTTAATCAATGAAATAACAAAAAATTTATTTTTATGAATTTTCGTGATTTTCAAAGGTTATATCCTTTGAAAATATAATAATTTTTTATTAGTTCTAAATTAAGAATACAATACTTAGTTATAATAATCTTAATAATTATATTTGATGTAAATTTAATATAAAAAATTTTATTAATATATATTATTTTGATCATCAAAAAATAAATTAATAAACTTTTATTAATAAGATAGATATTAATTAAAATAGTTTTGCAGAACCCAAAATAATTCAAAATCAAAGTAAATTATATTACTAAATAAAATTTTAAATTTTTGAAATTTTGTTTATTTTTATAAGCTTATATTAATATAGATATTATTTAGTTATAATAATTATTAAATTTATATATCATATATATTAAATATAAATATATTTATTGATAAATATTCTAATAATGATCAAAGAATAAATTAATAATCTATTATTAATAAATTAGATATCAATTAAAATATAATTACAATACCTAAAATGATTCAGAAACAAAGTAAAATGTATTACTATACAATAATTTTTTGTTTTTAATTTTTTTCTTCTTTTAATAAGTTTATCTATATTTTTTTGTTGAAAAATAATTTATATAAATTATATTTTTCTAACTTATAATTTATTATGTATTTAATATTCGTATAAAAATAAACAAATAAATAATTAAAATGAATATTTAAAATTATAATAATAAAAAATTATTTATTTCTATAAAAATAAACTAAAAAATAATTAAAATGAATATTTAAAATTATAATGAATACAAATAAAAATGTGAATTATTATTTATTATTTAGATTATATAGGTTTAATGGTTTAAGTATTTAAGGGGTTTTGGGGTTTAGGAGTGTAGAGATTTAAATGTTTAGGCATTTAGTGATTTATATGTTTTATTTAAATAATAAAATAATAAAAAAATTAATTTTGTGATTTTATATCATTTTTGAAGGTTACAACCTTTGAAAATATAATAATTTTTAAATTTTTTTCAAATGTAAATATAATATTTAGTTATAATAATCTTAATAAATATAAGACATTTAAATTCAATATAAGTAATTTTATTGTTAGATATTATAAAATTAATCAAATAATAAATTAATAAACTATTCTTAATAAGATTGATAGCAATTAAAATATAATTCCAAAACTTATATATAATGATTTAAAATCAAAGTAAAATATATTACTAAATAATAATTTTTTGTTATTAAATTTCTACTTCTTTTTATATGATTAAATATTTTTTTTGATTAAAAATAAATAATTAAAATTATAGCTATCTCACTCATTATTTATTTTATAATAAATATTTCTATAAAAAATAAACTAATAAATAATTAAAACGAATATTTAAAATTATAATGAATACAAATTAAAATGAGATTTATTATTTATTATATGTGGTATACATGTTTAATTGTTTGATTATTTAGGATTTTTTTCGTTTAGGAGTTTATGAATTTATGAATTTATGTTTTTAGGTTTTTAGTGGTTTATAGATTTTATTTATATAATAAAAATAAAATTTTTTTTTTGATTTTTTCTGCTTTTCAATGTTTATAACCTTTAAAAATAAAATAATTTTTAAAATTTTTTGAAATGTGAATACTGTGTATAATTATATTAATCTTACTAATTATATATCATATAAATTCAATATAAACACTTTTAATGATAGATATTATAATAATGATCAAAAATTAAATTTATAAACTATTATTAATAATATAAATATTAATTAAAATATATTTACATAACACAAAATGATTCAAAATCAAATCAAAATATATTACTAAATAATAATATTTAATTTTTAAATTTGTCCTTCTTTTTATAAGCTTATATTTTTTTTTGATTAAAAATAAATTATTTAAATAATATTTGTCTCGCTCGTTATTTATTTTGTAATTAATTTTTCTATTATATAAATTTTAAAAAGTATTATATTTTTAAAGGTTATATAAATACAAACTATAAACCACTAAATGCCTAAAAACAGAAATTGCTAAACTCCCAAACAACAAAACCCCTGAATTAACAATCCATTAAACCGGTATAACATATATAATAAATCATAAATCTCATTTTAATTTGTATTCATAATAATTTTAAATATTCATTTTAATTATTTATTAGTTTATTTTTTATAGAAATATTAATTGGAAAATAAATAAAGTTTGAGACAAATATAATTTTAATAATTTATTTTTAATCAAAAAATAAATATAAGCTTATAAAAAGAAGTACAAATTTAAAAACAAAAAATTATCATTTAGTAATATATTTTACTTTGATTTTGTAACATTATAGTTTTTGCATTTATATTTTAATTGCTATCAATCTTAGTAATAATAGTTTATTAAATTATTTTTTGATCATTATTATAATATCTATTAAAAAAATTACTTATATTGAATTTAAATGTTTTATAATAATTAAGATTATTATAACTAAATATTATTGCATTAGCTTCTGAATCATTTTAATATTTGTAATTATATTTTAAATGATATATATCATATTAATAATAAATAATTAATTTATTTTTTGATCATTATTAGAATATTTATCAATAAAAATGTTTATAATGAATTTATATGATATATAAATATAATGATTATTTTGACTAAATATTATAATCACTTTTGAAAAAAAATTTTAAATTATGATAATTTCAAAGGTTATAACCGTTGAAAATCTGAAAAAATAAAAAAAATATTTTTTTTATTATTTCATTGTTTAAATAAATCCTATACACCACTAAATGCCTAAACACTTAAATAACTAAATTCCAAAATCCCGATACCACTATATAGATAATCCTTTAAACCGGTTATACACTAAATAATAATTAATAAATCTCATTTTTATTTGTTTTAATTATAATTTAAAAAAATCATTTTGATTTTTAGTTTTTTATTTGTATATATGTATTAATTATAAAATAAATAATGAGTTAAAAATATAATTTATAAAAATTATTTTTCATCAAAAAATAGATAAGCTTATAAAAAGAATAAAAATTTTTAAAACAAATAATTATTATTTAGTGATATATTTTGCTTTGCTTTTGAATCATTTTCGGTTTTGATATTATATTTTAAGTAATATCAATCTTATTCATAATAAATTTTTAATTTATTTTTTGATAATTATTAGAATATCTATCAATAAAATTATTTATATTGAATTTATATGATATATAATTTTTATAATTATTATAAATAAATATTGTAATCACTTTTGAAAAAAATTTAAAAATTATTATATTTGCAAAAGTTATAACATTAAAAAATGAGAATAAAAAATAAAAATAAATTTTTAGTTATTTTATTTTTTAAATAAAACCTATAGATCATTAAATGATTACTTAATTAAATCAGTAAGGTCATAAACCCCGAAACCCCTAAACACATAAACCTTTTAATAGCTATATTCTACTTATTAAATAATAAATATCATTTATATTTCTATTATTTATAATTTTAAATATTCATTTTAATTATTAATTTTTTAGAAAAATTAATTCGAAATAAATTTTGATTGAGACAAATAATATTTAAATCATTTAAATTTATTCAAAAAAAAATATAAGCTTAAAAAAAGAAGAAAAAATTAAAAAATAAATATTATTATTTAGTAATATATTTTGATTTGATTTTGAATCATTTTTTGTTATGTAAATATATTTTAATTAATATTTAGATTTTTAATAATAGTTTGTTAATTTAATTTTTGATCATTATTATAATATCTATCATTAAATTAATTTATATTTAATTTATATGATATATAATTAGTAAGATTAATATAATTATACATGGTATTCAGATTTCAAAAAATTTTAAATATTATTTTCTTTTCAAAGATTATAACCTTTGTAAATCAGAAAAAATCAATAAAAAATTTTTTTATTTTTATTATATAAATAAAACCTATAAACCACTAAATGACTAAATACTAAAATGACTAAACTCCTAATCCCCGAAGCTCATAAATAATCAAAACATTAAATTAGTATAGTCTAAATAATAAATCATAATTCTCATTTTTATTAGTATTCATTATAATTTTAAATATTCATTTTAATTAATTATCAGTTTATTTTTATAGAAATATTAATTATAAAATAAATTATTAGTGAGACAGATATAATTTAAATAATTTATTTTTAATCAAAAAAAATATATATGCTTATAAAAAGAGGCAAAATTTTAAAAATAAAAAGTTATTTTTTATTAATATATATTATTTTGATTTCGAATCATTTTAGATTTTACAATTATATTTTAATTTACATCATTATTATTAATACTAGTTTATTAATTAATGTTTGATCATTATTATAATATTTATTAATAAAATTATTTATATTTAGTTTACATTATATAAAATTATTAAGATTATTATAACTAAATATTATATTCACATTTAAAAAAAATTAAAAATTATTATATTTTCAAAGGTTATAACCTTCAAGAATTAAAAAAAATCAAAAAATTAAAATTTTTGTTTTTTCATTCTTTAAATAAAAACTATAAATCACTAAAGGTCTAAACAATTAAATCACAAAACTCCTAAACCACAAAACACCTAAATACTTAAACCATTAAACAGGTATATCCTGAATAATAAATAATAAATCTCAATTTTATTTGTATTCATTATAATTTTAAATATTCATTTCAATAATTTATTAGTTTATTATTATAGAATTATAAATTACAAAATAAATTATGAGTAAGACAAATATAATTTAAATAATTTATTTTTAAAACAAAAATATAAACTTATAAAAAAGCAAAACATTAAAAAAATTATTATTTATTAATATATTTTACTTTGATTTTGAATAAATTTAGATTTTGCAAATATATTTTAAATAATATCTATCTTATTAATAATAGTTTATTAAATTTTTTTGATCATTATTATAATATCTAGTAAAGTAATTATTTATATTGAATTTAAATGACTTATAATTATTAAGATTATTAAAACTTAATATTATATTTACATTTGAAAAAAATTTAAAATTATTATATTTTCAAATGTTATAACCATTGAAAATGTGAAAAAATATCAAAAATAATTTTTTTGTTATTTCATTGTTTAAATAAAACCTATAAACCACTAAATGCCTAAAATCATAAATCACTAAACTTTTAAATGACATAACCTCAAAATACTTAAACCATTAAACTTGTATACATTAATAATAAATCATAAATATCGTATTAATTTTTATTCCGTATAATTTTAAATTTTTATTTTAATTATTTAACAGTTTTTTTTAGAAATATTAATTACAAAATAAATTATTAGTAAGACAGATATAAGTTAAATTAAACCGGTATACCCTAAATAATAAAGAATAAATATCATTTTTTTAATTATAATTTTTAATATTCATTTTAATATTTATTTGTTTATTTTTATATAAATATTAATTACAAAATAAATTATGAGATAGACAAATATAATTTATATAAATTATTTTTCATCAAAAAAATATAAATAAACTTTTAAAAAGAAAGAAAAATTTCAAAACAAAAATTATTATATAGTAATTAATTTTGCTTTGCTTCTGAATCATTTTTGGAATTGTAATTATATTTTAATTGATATCTATCTTATTAATAATAGATTATTATTTTATTTTTTGATAATTATTAGAATATCTATCAATAAGATTATTTATATTAAATTTATATGAAATATAAATATAATAATTATTATATCTAAATATTGAATTCACTTTTAAAAAAAATTAAAAATTATTATATTTTTAAAGGTTATAATCTTTGAAAATATCAAAAAATAATAAAAATTAATTTTTTGTTATTTTATTTTTTAAATAAAACCTATAAACCACTAAATGCATACACAATTAAATTAGTAAACTCCAAAACCTAGTAATACCTAAATACATAAATCATTAAACAGCTATATAATACATAATAATTAATAAATCTAATTTTTATTTCTATTTATTATAATTTTAAATATTCATTTTAATTATTTATTAGTTTATATTTATAGCAATATTTATTACAAAATAAATTATGAGTGCGACAAATATAATTTAAATAATTTATTTTTAATCAAAAAAGATATATACGCTTATAAAAGAATAAAATTTAAAAATTAAAAATTATTATTCAGTAATATATTTTACTTTAATTTTGAATCAATTTGGGGTTTCTAAATATTTTTTAATTAATATCTATCTTATTATTAATTGTTTATTAATTTAATTTTTGATCATTATTATAATATCTATCAATAAAATTCTTTATTGAATTTATATGATATATAATTATTAATATTATTATAACTAAATATTGTATTCACAATTCAGAAAATCTTAAATTTTATTATATTTTCATAGGTTATAACCTCTGAAAATGAGAAAATATTACAAATTTTTTTTGTTATTTTATTGTTTAAATAAAACCTATAAAATACTAAATGCCTAAAAACATAAATCTATAAACTCCTAAATGTTAAAACCATTAAACTTGTATACATTAATAATAAATCATAAATCTCATTTTTATTTTTATTCAGTATAATTTTAAATTTTTATTTTAATTATTTATCAGTTTATTTTTATAGAAATATTAATTACAAAATAAATTATTAGTTAGACGGATCTAATTTAAATTAAACCGGTACACCCTAAATAATAAATAATAAATAATAAATAATAAATCTCATTTTTTTTCATTATAATTATAAATATATATTTTAATTATTTATTTGTTTATTTTATATAAATATTAATAACAAAATAAATTAAGAGTTACACAAATATAATTTATATAAATTATTTTTATCAAAAAATATAAATAAACTTTTTAAAAGAAAAAAAAATTAAAACAAAAAATTATTATATAGTAATATATTTTGCTTTGCTTCTGAATCATTTTAGGTTTTTTAATTATATTTTAATTGATATCTATCTTATTAATTATAGATTATTAATTTATTTTTTGATCCTTATTAGAATATTTTTCAATAAAAATGTTTATATTGAATTTATATGATATATAAATATAATATTATTATAACTAAATGTAGTATTCACTTTTGAAAAAAAGTTTAAAATTATTATATTTTCAAAGATTATTACGTTTGAAAATGTCAAAAAATAGAAAAAACTAATTTCTTTCGTTATTTCATTGTTTAAATAAAACCTATACACCACTAAATATCTAAGTACTTAAATTGCTATACTACAAAATCACGATTCCCCTATATAGATAATCCTTTAAACCGGTATACCCTAAATAATAATTAATAAATCTCATTTTTATTTGTTTTCATTATAATTTAAAAATTAATTTTGATTGTTTAGTTTATTATTTATATATATATATTAATTATAAAATAAATTATGAGTTAAAAATATTATTTATTAAATATATATTTCATCAAAAAATAGATAAGCTTATAAAATCATAAAAATTTAATAACAAATAATTATTATTTAGTGTTATATTTTGTTTTGCTTTTGAATCATTTTTGGTTTTAATATTCTATTTTAAGTAATATCAATCTTATTTATAATAGATTTTTAATTTATTTTTTGATAATTATTAGAATATCTATCAATAAAATTGTTTATATTGAATTTATATGATATATAATTATTATGATTTTTTTAAATATATATTGTATTCACTTTTGAAAAGAAATTTAAAAATTATTATATTTTCAAAGGTTATAACCTTAAAAAATTAGAAAAAATAATTAAAATAAATTTTTTGTTATTTCATTTTTAAAATAAAACCTATAGATCATTAAATGCTTACTTACTTAAATCATAAGCTCATAGACCCCGAAACCCCTAAATACATAAACCTTTTAACAGCTGTATACTACTTAATAAATAATAAATCTCATTTTTATTTTTATTTATTATAATTTTAAATATTCATTTTAATTATTTATCGTTTAAGTATTTAGAAAAATTAATTACAAAAAAATTTAGAGATCAGGCAAATATTATTTAAATAATTTATTTTTAATCAATAAAAAATATAAGCTTATAAAAAGAATGAAATATTTGAAAATTAAATATTATTATTAAGTAATATATTTTGATTTTATTTTGAATCATTTTGTGTTATGTAAATATATTTTAATTGATATTTATAATAGTTTATTAATTTAATTTTTGATCATTATTATACTATCTATCATTAAAATTATTTATGTTGAATTTATATAATATATATTAGTAAGATAAATATAATTATACATGGTATTCACATTTCAAAAAATTTTAAAAATTATATTATTTTCAAAGGTTATAACCTTTGAAAATCAGATAAAATCAAAAAAAATTTTTTTTATTTTTATTATATATATAAAAACTATAAACCACTAAATGCCTAAAAACATAAATTGCTTAACTCCTAAACGACAAAACCCCTAAATTAACAATCCATTAAATAGGTATACCATATATAATAAATTTAAAATCTCATTTTATTTTTGTATTCATTATAATTTTAAATATTCATTTTAATTATTTATTAGTTTATTTTTTATAGAAATATTAATTGCAAAATAAATAAAGAGTGAGACAAGTATAATTTTATTAATTTATTTTTAATCAAAAAATAAATATAAGCTTATAAAAAGAAGTAAAAATTTAAAAACAAAAAATTATCATTTAGTAATATATTTTACTTTGATTTTGAATCATTATAGGTTTTGCATTTATATTTTAATTGCTATCAATCTTATTAATAATAGTTTATTAATTTATTTTTCGATCATTTTTATAAAATATATTAATACATTTTTTTATATTGAATCTACAACAAATATTATTTTTAAGATTATTATAACTAAGTATTGTATTAATATTTTAGAACTATTAAAAAATTATTATATTTTTAAAGGTTATAACATTTGATAATCACGAAAATTCATAAAAATAAATTTTTTGTTATTTCTTGAT
>JAREIK010009818.1:0-72392 GCA_029783825.1 Sapria himalayana
TAATAAACTATTGATAAATATTATAGTTATCATTTATTATATAGAATATATAGGTTTAATGCTTTAAGTATTTAGGGGGTTTTAGGGTTTAGTAGTCTATATATTTAAATGTTTTGGTATTTAGTGGTTTATAAGTTTTATTTAAATAATAAAATTATCAAAAAATCATTTTTGTTATTTTTTATCATTTTTGAAAGTTATAACCTTTGAAAATATAATAATTTTTAAATATTTTTTCAAAATGTAAATATAATATTTAGCTATAATACTATTAATAATTATAAAACATTAAAATTCAATATAAGTAATTTTATTGATAGTTAGTATAATAATGATCAAAAAATAAATTAATAAACTATTATTAATAAGATTGATAGTAATTAAAATATAATTTAAAAACCTATATTCAATGATTCAAAATCAAAGTAAAATATATTACTAAATAATAATTTTTTTTTAAATTTTTACTTCTTTTTATAAGCTTATATTTTTTTTTGAATAAAAAATAAATTATTAAAATTATATTTTTCTCACTCATTATTTACTTTGTAATTAACAATTCAATAAAAAATAAACTAATAAATAATTAAAATGAATATTTAAAATTATAATGAATACAATTTAAATTGAGATTTGTGATTTATTATATATGGAATACCGATTTATTGGTTTAGGAGTTTAGCAATTTATGTTTTTCGGCATATTGTGGTTTATAGATTTTACTTAAATAATAAAAATAAATTTTTTTTTAAAATTTTTTTTGATTTTCAAACGTTATAACCTTTGAAAATATGATAATTTTTAAATTTTTTTGTAAAGTGAATACCATGTATAATTATTTTAATCTTACTGATTATATATCACATAAATTTAATATAAACAATTTTAATGATAGATATTATAATAATGATCAAAAATTAAATTAATAAACTATTAATAAAAATATAAATTTTAATTAAAATATATTTACATGACGCAAAATGATTCAAAATAAAATCAAAATATATTACTAAATAATAATATTTAATTTTTAAATTTTTCCTTCTTTTTATAAGCTAATATTTTTTTTTATTAAAAATCAATTATTTAAATAATGTTTGTCCTGCTCGAAATTTATTTTGTAATTAATTTTTGTAAAAAATTAAACGATAAATAATTAAATTGAATATTTAAAATTATAATAAATAGACATAAAAATGAGATTTATTTTTCATTAAGTAGTATATAGATGTTAAAAGGTTTATGTATTTAGGGCTTTCGGGGTTTATTATCTTACTTATTTAAGTAAGCAGGCATTTAATGGTCTATAGGCTTTATTTAAAAAATGAAATAACAAAAAATTTATTTTTTGTATTTTTTCTCATATTTTTAAGGTTATAACCTTTGAAAATATAATAATTTCAAAATTTTTTTAAAGATTGAATACAATATTTATTTATAATAATCATAATAATTATATATAATATAAATTTGATATAAACAATTTTATTGAGAGATATTCTAATAATTCTCAAAAAATAAATTAAAAATCAATAATGAATAAGATTGATATTACTTAAAATATAATATGAAAACCAAAAATGATTCAAAAGCAAAGGAAAATGTATTACTAAATAATAATTATTTGTTTTAATTTTTTTTTATTTTAAAAAGTTCATTTATATTTTATTGGTGAAAAATAATTTATATAAATTATATCTATCTAACTCAAAATTTATTTTGTAATTAATATTTATATAAAAATAAACAAATAACTAATTAAAATGAATATTTTAAATTATAATGAAAACAATAATATTGAGAATTATTATTTATTATTTAGGGTATACTGGTTTAATGTAAATTAGATCTGTCTCACTGATAATTTAATTTGTAATTAATATTTCTATAAAAATAAAATGATAAATAATTAAAATAAAAATTTAAAATTATACTGAATACAAATTTAAATGATATTTATTATTTATTATTAATGTATACTAGTTTATTGATTTAAGTATTTATAGGTTTTTTTCGTTTAGGAGTTTAGTGTTTTATGTTTTTAGGCATTTAGTGGTTTATAGGTATTATTTAAATAATAAAATAACAAAAAATAATTTTGCAATTTTTTATCATTTTCATAGGTTATAACCTTTGAAAATATAATAATATTTAATATTTTTTGAAATGTGAATAATATCTTTAGTTATATTAATATTAATAATTATATATCATATAAATTCAATATAAACAATTTTATTGATAGATATATTAATAATGATCAAAAATTAAATTAATAAAATATTAATAATAAGATAGAGATTAATTAATAAACTATTGATAGATATAATAGTTATCTTTTATTATATAGGTTATATAGGTTTAATACTTTCAGTATTTAGATGGGTTTTGGGGTTAAGGAGTCGATAGATTTAAATGTTTAGGTATTTAGTGATTTATAATTTTTATTTAAATAATAAAATTATAAAAAAATTATTTTTGTGATTTTTTATTATTTTTTAAGGTTATAACCTTTGAAAATATAATAATTTTTAAATTTTTTTTAAAAGTAAAAATAATATTTAGTTATAATAATATTAATAATTATAAAACATTAAATTAAATATAAGTAATTTATTGATAGATCTTATAATAATGATCAAAAAATAAATTAATAAACTATTATTAATAAGATTGATAGTAATTAAAATATAATTTAAAAACCTATATTCAATGATTCAAAATCAAAGTAAAATATATTACATAATAATAATTTTTTGTTTTTAAATTTTAATTTATTTTTATAAGCTTATATTTTTTTTTGAATAAAAAATAAATTATTAAAATTATATTTGTATCACTCATTATTTATTTTTTTAATTAATATTTCTATAAAAAATAAACTAATAAATAATTAAAATGAATATTTAAAATTAAAATGAATACAAATTAAAATGAGTTTTGTGATTTATTATATATGGAATACCGGTTTATTGGTTTGATTATTTAGGAGTTTTGTTGTTTAGGAGTTTTGCAATTTATGTTTTTAGGCATTTTTTGGTTTATAGGTTTTATTTAAATAATAAAAATAAAAAAATATTTTTTTAGATTTTTTCTGTTTTTAAAAGGTTATATAACCTTTGAAAATAATATAATTTTTAAAATTTTTTGAAATGTGAATAATGTATAATTATATTAATCTTACTGATTATATATCAAATAAATTCAATATAAACAATTTTAATGATAGATATTATAATAATGATCAAAAATTAAATTAATAAACTATTAATAAAAATATAAATTTTAATTAAAATATATTTACGTGACCCAAAATGATTCAAAATCAAATCAGAATATATTACTAAATAATAATATTAAATTTTTAAATTTTTTCTTCTTTTTATAAGCTTATATTTTTTTTATTAAAAATCAATTATTTAAATAATGTTTGTCTAACTCGAAATTTATATTATAATTAATTTTTGTAAAAAATTAAACTATAAATAATTAAATTAATTATTTAAAATTATTATAAATAGACATAAAAATTAGATTTATTTTTAATTAAGTAGTATATAGATGTTAAAAGGTTAATGTATTTAGGGGTTTCGGGGTTTATGAGCTTACTGATTTAAGTAAGGAGGCATTATTGGTCTATAGGCATTATTTAAAAAATGAAATAAAGAAAATTTATTTTTATTATTTTTTATCATATTTTTAAGGTTATAACCATTAAAAATATGATAATTTTTAAATTTTTTCCAAGAGTTAATACAATATTTATTTATAATAATCATAATAATTATATATAATATAAATTCAATATAAACAATTATATTGATAGATATTCTAATAATTCACAAAATAAAAATTAAAAATCTTTAATGATTAAGATTCATATTACTTAAAATATAATTAGAAAACCTAAAATGATTCAAAATCAAAGGAAAATGTATTACTAAATAATAATTATTTGTTTTGATATTTTTTTTATTTTAAAAAGTTTAACTATATTTTTTTGATGAAAAATTATTTATATAAATTATATCTATCTAACTCATAATTTATTTTGTAATTAATATTTATATAAAAATAAACAAATAACTAATTAAAATGAATATATTAAATTATATTGAAAAAAATAATATTGAGATTTATTATTTATTATTTAGGGTATACTGGTTTAATTTAAATTAGATCTTTCTCACTGATAATTTCATTTTGTAATTAATATTTCTATAAAAATAAACTGATAAATAATTAAAATAAAAATTTAAAATTATATTGAATACAAATTTAAAAGATTTTTATGATTTTTTATTAATGTATACTAGTTTAATGGTTTTTATGACTTATTGAAAACAAATTATATTGAATAAACTGATAAGTATTTTAAGGTTTTGTCGTTTAGGAGTTTAGTGATTTTTGTTTTTAGGCACTTAGTGGTTTATAGGTATTATTTAAACAATAAAATAACAAAAAAAATTTGTAATTTTTTCTCATTTTCATAGGTTATAAACTTTCAAAATATAATAATATTGAAAATTTTTGAAATATGAATACAATTTTTAGTTATATTAATATTAGTAATTATATATCATATAAATTCAATATAAACAATTTTATTGATAGATATATTAATAATGATCAAAAATTAAATAAATAAACTCTTAATAATAAGATAGAGATTAATTAATAAACTTTTGATAGATATTATAATTATCCTTTATTATATAGGTTATATTGTTTTAATTCTTTAAGTATTTAGGGGCTTTTGGGGTTTAGGAGTCTATAGATTTAAATGTTTAGGTATTTAGTGATTTATAATTTTTATTTAAATAAGAATATTATAAAAAAATTATTTTTGTGATTTTTTATCATTTTTGAAGCTTATAAGCTTTGAAAATATAATAATTTTTAAATTTTTTTTCAAAAGTAAAAATAATATTTAGTCATAATAATCTTAATAATTATAAAATATTAAAATTCAATATGAATAATTTTATTGATAGATATTATAATTATGATCAAAATATAAATTAATAAACTATTATTAATAAGATTGATACTAATTAAAATATAATTTAAAAATCTATTTACAATGATTCAAAATCAATGTAAAATATATTACTAAATAATAATTTTTTGTTATTTAATTTTTACTTCTTTTTATAAGCTTATATATTTTTTTGAATAAATAATAATTTATTAAAATTATATTTGTCTCACTCCTTATTTATTTTGTAATTAACATTTATATAAAAAATAATCTAATAAATAATTAAAATGAATAATTAAAATTATAATTAATTGAAATTTAAATGAGATTTGTGATTTATTATATATGGCATACCGGATTATTGGTTTGATTATTTATGAGTTTTAGTGTTTAGGAGTTTAGCAATTTATATTTTTAGGCATATTGTGGTTTATAGATTTTACTTAAATAATAAAAATAAAAAAATTTTAGCTTAGATTTTTTTTTGATTTTCAAAGTTTATAACCTTTGAAAATATGATAATTTTTAAAATTTTTTGAAATGTGAAGACCATGTATAATTATATTAATCTAACTGATTATATATTGAATAAATTCCATATAAACAATTTTAATAATAGAAATTATAATAATGATCAAAAATTAAATTAATTATAAATTTTAATCAAAATATATTTACAGGTGCAAAATGATTCAAAATGAAATCAAAATATATTACTCAATAATAATATTTAATTTTTAAATATTTCCTTCTTTTTATAAGCTTATATTTTTTTAAAAAAATCAATTATTTAAATAATGTTTGTGTCACTCAAAATTTATTTTGTAATTAATTTTTGTAAAAAATTAAACTATAAATAATTAAATTGAATATTTAAAATTATTATAGATAGACAAAAAAATGAGATTTATTATTCATTAAGTAGTATAAAGATGTTAAAGGGTTTATGTATTCAGGGGTTACGGAAATTATGAGCTTACTGATTTAAGTAAGCAGGCATTTAAAGCTCTATAGTCTTTATTTAAAAAATGAAATAATAAAAAATTTATTTTTATTATTTTTTATCATATTTTGAAGGTTATAACCATTGAAAATATAATAATTTTTAAATTTTTTTCAAAAGTGAATACAATATTTATTTATTATAATCATGATAATTCTATATAATAAAAATTCAATATAATCGATTTTATTGATAGATATTCTAATAAATCTAAAAAAATAAATTAAAAATCTATAATGAATATAATTCATATTACTTAAAATATAATATGAAAACCTAAAATGATTCAAAAGCAAAAGAAAATGTATTACGAAATAATAATTATTTGATTTGAAAATTTTTTTTCTTTTAAAAAGTTTATCTATACTTTTTTGATTAAAAATAATTTATATAAATTATATCTATCTAACTCATAATTTATTTTGTAATTAATATTTATATAAAAATAAACAAATGCGTAATTAAAATGAATATTTTAAATTATAATGAAAACAATAATATTGAGATTTATTATTTATTATTTCGCGTATACTGGTTTAAATTTAATTAGATATGTCCAATTAAAATTTAATTTTTAATTAATATTTCTATAAAATAAACTAATAAATAATTAAAATAAATTAAAAATTATACTGAATACAAATTTAAATGATATTTATGATTTATTATTAATGTATACTAGTTTAATGGTTTAAGTATTTAGAGGTTTTGTCGTTTAGGAGTTTAGTGATTTATGTTTTTAGGCACTTAGTGGTTTATCGGTATTATTTAAATAATTAAATTACAAAAAAATATTTGTACTTTTTTCTCATTTTCTTAGGTTATAACCTTTGAAAATATAATAATATTTAAAATTTTTTGAAATGTGAATATAATATTTAGTTATAATAATATTAATAATTATATATCATATAAATTCAATATAAATAATTTTATTGATAGATATATAAATAATGATCAAAAATTAAATTAATAAACTATTAATAATAAGATAGATATTAATTAATAAACTATTAATAGATATTATAATTATCATTTATTATATAGATTATATTGGTTTAATGCTTTAAGTATTTATGGGGTTTAGGGGTTTAGGAGTCTATAGATTTAAAGGTTTAGGTATTTAGTGGTTTATAAGTTTTATTTAAAAAATAAAATTATAAAGAAATTATTTTTGTGATTTTTTATCATTTTTGAAAGTTATAACCTTTGAAAATATAATAATTTTTAAATATTTTTTCAAATGTAAATATAATATTTACCTATAATAATCTTAATAATTATAAAACATTAAAATTCAATATAAGTAATTTTATTGATAGATATTATAATAATGATCATAAAATAAATTAATAAACTATTATGAATAAGATTGATAGAAATTAAACTATAATTTCAAACAATATATATACTGATTCAAAATAAGTGTAAAATATATTACTAAATAATTATTTTTTGTTTTTAAATTTTTAATTTTTTTTAAGGTTATATTTTTTTTGATTAAAAATAAATTATTAAAATTATATTTGTCTTACTCATTATTTATTTTGTAATTAACATTTCTATAAATATAAACTAATAAATAATTAAAATGAATATTTAAAATTATAATGAATACAAATTAAGACGAAATTTGTGATTTATTATAAATGGTATACCGGTTTATTGGTTTGATTACTTAGGAGTTTTGTTGTTTAGGAGTTTAGCAATTTATGTTTTTTGGCATTTTGTGGTTTATAGGTTTTATTTAAATAAAAAAAATAAAATTTTTTTTTTTCGATTTTTTCGGATTTTCAAAGGTTATGACCTTTGAAAATAAAATAATTTTTAAAATTTTTTGATATGTGAATACCATGTATAATTATATTAATCTTACTAATTATATATCATATAAATTCAATATAAATAATAAAATTAAATATTTAAAATTATAATATATAGTCATAAAAATGAGATGTATTATTTATTAAGTAGTATATAGATATTAAAAGGTTTATGTATTTAGGGGTTTCCTAGTTTATCAGCTTACTGATTTAAGTAAACAAACATTTAATGATATATAGGCTTTTTAAAAAAAATGAAATAAAAAAAAATTTATTTTTATTATTTTTTATCATATTTTGAAGGTTATAACCATTGAAAATATGATAATTTTTAAATTTTTTTCAAAATTGAATACAATATTTATTTATTATAATCATAATAATTATATATAATATAAATTCAATATAATCAATTTTATTGATAGATATTATAATAAATTAAAAAAAATAAATTAAAAATCTATAATGATTTAGATTCATATTACTTAAAATATAATATGAAAACCTAAAATGATTCAATAGCAAATGAAAATGTATCACCAAATAATAATTATTTGTTTTGAAATTTGTTTTTCTTTTAAAAAGTTTATCTATATTTTTTTGATGAAAAATAATTTATATAAATTATATCTATCTAACTCATAATTTATTTAGTAATTAATATTTATATAAAAATAAACAAATAAATAATAAAAATGAATATTTTAAATTATAATGAAAACAATAATATTGAGATTTATTATTTATTATTTAGGGTATACTAGTTTAATTTAAATTAGATATGTGTCACAGATAATTTAATTTGTAATTAATATTTCTATAAAAATAAACTGATAAATAATTAAAATAAAAATTAAAAATTATACTTAATACAAATTTAAAAAATATTTATGATTTATTATTAAAGTATACCATTTTAATGGTTTAAGTATTTAGAGGTTTTGTCATCTAGGAGTTTAGTTATTTCTGTTTTTAGGCACTTAGTGGTTTATAGGTATTATTTAAACAATAAAATTACCAAAAAAAATTTGTAATTTTTTCTCATTTTCATAGCTTATAACCTTTGAAAATATAATAATTTTTAAAATTTTTGAAATGTGAATACAATCTTTAGTTATTTTAATATTAATAATTATATATCATATAAATTCAATATAAACAAATTTATAGATAGATTTATTAATAATGATCAAAAATTCAATTAATAAACTATTAATAATAAGATAGAGATTAATTAATAAACTATTGATAGATATTATTATTATCATTTATTATATAGATTATATAGGTTTAATGCTTTATGTATTTAGGGGGTTTTAGGGTTTAGGAGTCTATATATAAAAGGTTTAGGTATTTAGTGGTTTATAAGTTTTATTTAAATAATAAAATTATCAAAAAATCATTTTTGTTATTTTTTATCATTTTTGAAAGTTATAACCTTAGAAAATATAATAATTTTTAAATATTTTTTCAAATGTAAATATTATATTTAGCTATAATACTCTTAATAATTATAAAACATTAAAATTCGATATAAGTAATTTTATTGATAGATATTATAATAATGATAAAAAATAAATTAATAAACTATTATGAATAAGATTTATAGCAATTAAAATATAATTTCAAAACATATATACAATGATTCAAAATCAATGTAAAATATATTAATAAAAAAATATTTTTTGTTTTTAAATTTTTACTTCTTTTTATAAGGTTATATTTTTTTTGATTAAAAATAAATTATTAAAATTATATTTGTCTCACTCATTATTTATTTTGTAATTAACATTTCTGTAAAAATAAACTAATAAATAATTTAAATGTATATTTAAAACTATAATGAATACAAATTAAAATGTGATTTATGATTTATTATAAATAGTATACCAGTTTATTGGTTTGATTATTTATGTCTTTTGTTGCTTAGGAGTTTATCAATTTATGTTTTTAGGTATTTTTTGGTTTATTGGTTTTATTTAAATAATAAAAATAAATAAATTTTTTTTAGATTTTTTTGGATTTTCAACGGTTATAACCTTTAAAAATAAAATAATTTTTTAAATTTTTTCAAATATCAATACCATGTATAATTATATTAATCTCACTTATTATATATTATATAAATTCAATATAAATAACTTTAATGATAGATATTTTCATATAGCTCAAATATTAAATTAATAAACTATTAATAAAAATATAAATATTAATTAAAATATATTTACATGACGCAAAATGATTTAAAATCAAATCAAAATATATTACTAAATAATAATATTTATTTTTTAAATTTTTCATTCTTTTTATAAGCTCAAATTTTTTTTTATTAAAAATCAATTATTTAAATAATATTTCTCTCACTCGAAATTTATTTTTTAATTAATTTTTGTTAAAAATTAAACTATGAATAATTAAAATAAATATTTAATATTATAATAAATAAACATAAAAATGAGATTTATTATTCATTAAGTACTATATATATGTTAAAAGAATTATGTATTTAGGGGTTTCGGGGTTTATTAGTTTACTGATTTAAGTAAGGAGGCATTATTGGTCTATAGGCTTTAATTAAAAAATGAAATAAAAAATAATTATTTTTATTATTTTTTATCATATTTTCAAGGTTATAACCATTGAAAATATGATAATTTTTAAATTTTTTTCAAGAGAGAATACAATATTTATTTATAATATCATAATAATTATATATAATATAAATTCAATATAAACAATTTTATTGATAGATATTCTAATAATTCTAAAAAATTAAATTAAAAATCTATAATGAATAAGATTCATATTACTTAAAATATAATATGAAAACCTAAAATAATTCAAAATCAAGGGGAAATGTATTGATAAATAATAATTATTTTTTTGAATTTTTTTTTATTTTAAAAAGTTTATCTATATTTTTTTGATGAAAAATAATTTATATAAATTATATCTATCTAACTCATAATTTATTTTGTAATTAATATTAATATAAAAATAAACAAATAAATAATTAAAATGAATATTTTAAATTATAATGAAAATAATAATATTGAGATTTATTATTTATTATTTAGGGTATACTGGTTTAATTTAAATTAGATCTGTCTCACTGATAATTTAATTTGTAATTAATATTTCTATAAAAATAAACTGATAAATAATTAAAATAAAAATTAAAAATTATACTGAATACAAATTTAAATGATATTTATGATTTATGATTAATGTATACTATTTTAATGGTTTAAGTATTTAGAGGTTTTGTCGTTTAGGAGATTAGTGATTTATTTTTTTAAGCATTTAGTGGTTTATAGGTATTATTTAAATAATAAAATAACAAAAAAAAATTGCAATTTTTTATCATTTTCATAGGTTATAACCGTTGAAAATATAATAATATTTAAAATTTTTTGAAATGTGAATACAATCTCTAGTTATATTAATATTAATAAAAATATATCATTTAAATTCAATTAAATAATTTTATTGATAGATATATTAATAATGATTAAAAATTAAATTAATAAACTATTAATAATAAGATAAAGATTAATTAATAAACTATTAATAGATATTATAATTATCATTTATTATATAGGTTATATAGGTTTAATGCTTTAAGTATTTAGGGGGTTTTGGGGTTTAGGAGATAATGATTTAAAAGTTTATGTATTTAGTGATTTATAATTTTTATTTAAATAATAAAAATATAAAAAATTATTTTTGAGATTTTTTTTCATTTTTGAAGGTTATAACCTTTCAAAATATAATAATTTTAAATTTTTTTTCAAATGTAAAAATAATATCCAGTTATAATAATATTAATAATTATAAAACATTAAAATTCAATATAAGTAATTTTATTGATAGATATTAAAATAATGATCAAAAAATAAATTAATAAACTATTATTAATAAGATTGATAGTTATTAAAATATAATTTAAAAACCTATATACAATGATTCAAAATCAAAGTAAAATATATTACTAAATAATAATTTATTGTTTTTAAATTTTTAATTCTTTTTATAAGCTTATATTTTTTTTGAAAAAAAAATAAATTATTAAAATTATATTTGTCTCACTCATTATTTACTTTGTAATTAACTTTTCTATAAAAAAAAACTAATAAATAATTAAAATGAATATTTAAAATTATAATGAATACAAATTAAAATGAGATTTGTGATTTATTATATATGGAATACCAGTTTATTGGTTTGATTATTTAGGAATTTTGTTATTTAGGAGTTTAGCAATTTATGTTTTTAGGCCTTTTGTGGTCTATAGATCTTACTTAAATAATAAAAATAAAAATTTTTTTTTTAGATTTTTTTTGATTTTCAAAGGTTATAACCTTTGAAAATATTATAATTTTTAAAATTTTTTGAAATGTGAATACCATGTATAATTATATTAATCTTACTGATTATATATCAAATAAATTCAATATAAACAATTTTAATGATAGATATTATAATAATGATCAAAAATTAAATTAATAAACTATTAATAAAAATATAAATTTTAATTAAACTATATTTACATGACGCAAAATGATTCAAAATCAAATCAAAATATATTACTAATTAATAATTAATTAATTTTTAAATTTTTCCTTCTTTTTATATGCTTAAATTTTTTTTTATTAAAAATCAATTATTTAAATAATGTTTGTCTCGCTCGAAATTTATTTTGTAATTAATTTTTGTAAAAAATTAAACTATAAATAATTAAATTAAATATTTAAAATTATAATAAATAGTCTTAAAAATGAGATTTATTATTCATTAAGTAGTATATAGATATTAAAAGGTTTATGTATTTAGGGGTTTCGTAGTTTATGAGCTTATTGATTTAAGTAAGTAGGCATTTATTGGACTATAGGCTTTATTTAAAAAATAAAATAACAAAGATTTATTTTTATTATTTTTTCTCATATTTTCAAGGTTTATAACCTTTCAAAATATAATAATTTTTAAATTTTTTTCAAGAGTGAATATAATATTTATTTATAATAATCATAATAATTATATATAATATAAATTCGATATAAACAATTTTATTGATAGATATTCTAATAATTCTCAAAAAATAAATTAAAAATCTATGATGAATAAGATTCATATTACTTAAAATATAATATGAAAACCTAAAATGATTCAAAAGCATGGAAAATGTATTACTAAATAATAATTATTTGTTTTGAATTTTTTTTTATTTTAACAAGTTTATCTATATTTTTTTGATGAAAATTATTTTATATAAATTATATCTATCTAACTCATGATTTATTTTGTAATTAATATTTATATAAAAATGAACAAATAACTAATTAAAATGAATATTTTAAATTATAATGAAAAAAATAATATTGAAATTTATTATTTATTATTTAGGGTATACTAGTTTAATTTAAATTAGATCTGTTTAACTGATAATTTAATTTGTAATTAATATTTGTATAAAAATAAACTGATAAATAATTAAAATAAAAATTAAAAATTATACTGAATACAAATTTAAATGATATTTTTGATTTATTATTAATGTATACTAGTTTAATGGTTTAAGTATTTAGAGGTTTTGTCGTTTAGGTAGTTTAGTGATATATGTTTTTAAGCACTTAGTGGTTTATAGTTATTATTTAAACAATAAAATTACAAAAAAAATGTTGTAATTTTTTCTCATTTTCATAGGTTATAACCTTTGAAAATATTATAATATTTAAAATTTTTGAAATGTGAATACAATCTTTAGTTATATTAATATTAATAATTATATATCATATAAATTCAATATAAACAATTTTATTGATAGATATATTAATAATGATCAAAAATTAAATTAATAAAATATTAATAATAAGATAGAGATTAATTAATAAACTATTGATAGATATAATAGTTATCTTTTATTATATAGGTTATATAGGTTTAATGCTTTCAGTATTTAGGGTTTTTGGGTTTTAGGAGTCTATAGATTTAAATGTTTAGGTATTTAGTGGTATTTAAGTTTTAATTAAATAATAAAATTATAAAAAAATATTTTTGTGATTTTTTATCATTTTTGAAGGTTATACCCTTTGAAAATATATTAATTTTAAATTTTTTTTAAAAATAAATATAATAATTAGTTATAATAATCTAAATAATTATAAACATTAAAATTCAATATAAGTAATTTTATTTATAGATATTATAATAATGATCAAAAAATAAATTAATAAACTATTATTAATAAGATTGATAGCAATTAAAATATAATTTCAAAACCTATATACAATGATTCAAAATCAAAGTAAAATATATTACTAAATAATAATTTTTTGTTTTTAAATTTTTACTTCTTTTATAAGCTTATATATTTTTTTTGATTAAAAATAAATTATTAAAATTATATTTGTCTCACTCATTATTTATTTTGTAATTAACATTTCTATAAAAAATAAACTAATAAATAATTAAAATGAATATTTAAAATTATAATGAATACAAATTAAATGAAATTTGTGATTTATTATAAATGGTATACCAGTTTATTGGTTTGATTATTTAGGAAGTTTTGTTGTTTAGGAGTTTAGCAATTTATGTTTTTAGGCATTTGTGGTTTATAGGTTTTATTTAAATAATAAAAATAAAAAATTTTTTTTTAGATTTTTTCTGATTTTCAAAGGTTATAACCTTTGAAAATAAGATAATTTTTAAAATTTTTTGAAATGTGAATACCATGTATAATTATATTAATCTTACTATTATATATATATAAATTCAATATAAACAATTTTAATGATAGATATTATAATAATGATCAAAAATTAATTTATAAACTATTAATAAAAATATAAATTTTAATTAAAATATATTTACATGACGCAAAATAATTAAAATAAAATCAAAATATATTACTAAATAATAATATTTAAATTTTAAATTTTTCCTTCTTTTTATAAGCTTATATTTTTTTTATTAAAAATCAATTATTTAAATAATGTTTGTCTCGCTCGAAATTTATTTTGTAATTAATTTTTGTAAAAAATTAAACTATAAATAATTAAATTGAATATTTAAAATTATAATAAATAGACATAAAAATTAGATTTATTATTCATTAAGTAGTATATAGATGTTAAAGGTTTATGTATTTAGGGGTTTCAGGGTTTATGAGCTTACTGATTTAAGTAAGCAGGCATTTAATGGTCTATAGGCTTTATTTAAAAAATGAAATAACAAAAATTTATTTTTATTATTTTTATCTATATTTTAAGGTTATAACCATTGAAAATATAATAATTTTTAAATTTTTTTAAGAGTGAATACAATATTTATTTATAATAATCATAATAATTATATATAATATAAATTCAATATAATCATTTTTATTGATAGATATTCTAATAAATCTAAAAAAATAAATTAAATATCTATAATGAATATGATTCTTATTACTTAAAATATAATATGAAAACCTAAAATGATTCAAAAGCAAAGGAAAATGTATTAGTAAATAATAATATTTTGATTTGAAAATTTTTTTTCTTTTAAAAAGTTTATCTATACTTTTTGGATTTAAAATAATTTATATAAATTATATCTATCTAACTCATAATTTATTTTGTAATTAATATTTATATAAAAATAAACAAATGACTAATTAGAATGAATATTTCAAATTATAATGAACACAATAATATTAAGATATATTATTTATTATTTAGGGTATACTAGTTTAATTTAAATTAGATCTGTCCACTGAAAATTTAATTTGTAATTAACTTTTCTATATAAAATAAACGGTTAAATATTTAAAATGAATATTGAAAATTATAAATAATACAAATTAAAATGAAATTTGTGATTTATTATAAATGGTATACCAGTTTATTGTTTTGATTATTTAGGAGTTTTGTTGTTTAGGCATTTAACAATTTATGTTTTTAGACATTTTGTGGTTTATAGGTTTTATTTAAATAAAAAAAATAAAAAAAAATTTTTTAGATTTTTTTCGGATTTTCAAAGGTACCTTTGAAAATAAGATAATTTTTAAAATTTTTTTAAATGTGAATAAAATGTATAATTATATAAATCTTACTGATTATATATCATATAAATTAAATATAAACAATTTTAATGATAGATATTTGAATAATGATCAAAAATTAAATTAATAAACTATTAATAAAAATATAAATTTTACTTAAAATATATTTACATGACCCAAAATGATTCAAAATAAAATCAATATATATTACTAAATAATAATATTTAATTTTTAAATTTTTCCTTCTTTTTATTAACTTATATTTTTTTTATTAAAAATCAATTATGTAAATAATGTTTGTTTCGCTCGAAATTTATTTTGTAATTAACTTTTGTAAAAAATTAAACTATAAATAATTAAATTGAATATTTAAAATTATAATAAATAGACAAAAAAATGAGATTTATTATTCATTAAGTAGTATATAGATGTTAAAGGGTTTATGTATTTAGTGGTTTTAGGGTTTATGAGCTTACTGATTTATGTAAGGAGGCATTATTGTTCTATAGGCTATATTTAAAAAATGAAATAAAAAAAATTATTTTTATTATTTTTTATCATATTTTCAAGGTTATAACATTTGAAAATATGATAATTTTTAAATTTTTTTTAAGAGTGAATACAATATTTATTAATAATAATTATATAAAATATAAATTTAATATATTTATATTAGATAAATCAGTAAGCTCATAAACCCTAAAACCATTAAATATATTACACTCTTAAATATATTTAAGAGTAAATTATAATTACTCTTAAATATAATAATATATTTAAGAGTGTATTCACTCTTAAATATCAAATATATTTATAATTATTATAATAAATATATTTATTATAATTATAATAATTTATTATATTATAATTATAAATATATTTAAGAGTAAATATATTTATATAAATATATTTATATTTAAGAGTAAAATTATAAATATATTATAAATATATTTAAGCTAAAATGACTATTAAATATATTTATTATATTATAATAAATATATTTAAGAGTAAAATATATTTAAGAGTAAAATATATTTATTTAGTATTAAATTTTTCTTTGATTTTGAATCATTTTAGGTTTTTTAATTTATATCTATCATATTAATTATCGTTTATTAATTTATTTTTTGATAAATGATATAATATCTATCAATAAAATTATTTATATTTAGTTTATATTATATATAGTTATATTTTTTATTATTACTAAATATCAAACTAACATGAGATCTATGGTTTGTATAACTTAGTTTATGTAATATGGTAATAGTTTTACATTAATGAATATATTTTGATTTATATTATATTATGGATATTGATAGATGGGTGATTAAGTAGAACTTGAAGTATGGCTTTAATTATTTATAGGTTTGTGCAAGATTATCAACGTGAATAGTGATAGATAATTTATGGGCTCACTCGTACATATGGTATGAAGAAAGTGATAGTCATTTCGAATGTGATGCAAGACATAAAATTATATATTAATTCTAAAATTTGAATATGTTAATCATTATGAGTTTGACACATACAAAGTTGAAAGTATAAATACTTTTACATATCAATCCATTTTACATGTATTAGAAATACTAGTTCTCAATTGAGATGAATATTATATAAAATATTCTCTTAAGTATTTTAGATTTAGTATAGGAGTTGCATAATCAACGAGGAGGAGGATGAAAAATAATCATTAAGAGATACATAAGTATATTGTGATTCACAAGATAGGTACAATCTTTATAAATTACTTTTACTCATATAGTTCCCACTAGTGAAATATCATCTAAACATATATTAATTATGCGAGTTTGGTGCTTACAAAATAGAAAGTGTAAATGCTTACAAACTTTATCAATTCTTGGTCTTCATTATAACTAAGACTAAAGAATTAAAATATGCATAGAAACAACCATCAAGGATAGTTGATAAGTTACCCAGAAGGTATGTGATTGTGAATAACTCTTAATTAGAGATGACTTTTTATCTTGGTGTCGAGGTATCAAGGAGATAGCTATAAGGGGACCATCATTAGGATATGATCAATAGTGATTGTGATAAACATCTTGTATACCATTAGGGAAATAAGTCATTACACAATAACTCAACCTTTATTCTATGTCTATACATACTACAATGTGAACTAATTTGAACATATATCACATAAATTAAATAAACAAAACTCATAGATCTAAGATTAATTTTATAATATGGATAACTATTTTATAAGAATTAAGTTATCTCACTATTGAATAACCAAACTACTGATATAATTCATGTAGGATCGATATCTAGATGAAAGTCCTATTTACTACTATAATGACTCATGTACATGTAGATTTTTATTGATAAGATATTCTTATCAATGATTTCTACTTTGAAACTTGAATGATTGAATGTGATTTTAAAGTGGGAATTTGTGGCATTGAGAAATGCCATGGGTTTCATTTTGCCCCTATATAACACAAAGTTATGATATTGAGAATGATTCAAAACTTTGGTCTTTTTCTTTCTTTAGAATTTAGATTTCTATTGAGCTTGGAATAGCTGCAGCTTATGCATTCATCTTTATAATGCAATATTATAGCATTGGAAATGAGTTGTGACTTTTGTCTCTCTTGTATTAGATTACCATGATATCGGGAATAATCATAGCTCATGCATTTCATCTCTATAAACCAAAATCATGTGCTGAGAATGGTTGTAGCTCGAGTAAATGCTCTCTAGATCATTCTATAACTAAAAGTCATAGTGTTGGAGAAAAGTCAAAGCTTTTACCTTAGTATTTGTGACTCTATAATGAGAAAGTCATAGTATTGGAGAAAAGTCATAGTATTGGAGAAAAGTCATAGCTTCTACCTTAGTATTTGTGACTCTATAATGAGAAAGTCATGGTGATAAAAAATTCCACAACTTCTAGCACCGACGAGGATACTTAGTTGCCACACATTAAATTAATATTGTAGTTATAAATAATGTTACAACCTAGTTTGACAATGACTCCAAGAAAATTTCACAATCAAAAAGAATATGTTATATAATGAAATAATTGTGTCAATGAGTTGGTATAGTCATGACATACTAAAATTTACATGACTATGGGTATATAACTTCAGCCAAGAATGAATGTCAAAACTATTTTATAAGCTAATGGTGATGTAACAAAGTCATCATATAAAAGAATTGTATGACTTTGAATAACTTTTTGCTCCCCTTCTATTTAACAAATCTACTAAGTCTTAAATTTCACACAAAAACTATAATTTCATGAAATTATTCTATTTAATGCTATTTTTCATAAAATACATCATATATATTCATCAAAATAACTAGTATTAGCCAATATTTGGAATATTGAACAAACACACACTAAAATGAACAATTAATCTCCATCTAAAAAAATAAAACTATATAATTTTCTAGCCATCCTTCATAAGTATTTTTCTAATACTAGATTTGAGTGTGATTGTATATCTCAATGGTGGGGCTACTTCTTTTTATTGATATGTAAATGAGTCATGGTGGGATTGAATCCTATTACTACTTCTCATCTTCCTCCTCCTCCTACTACTTTATCTTTTCCTTCTTCTTTTCTTTCTTCTTCTCCTCCTCCTCCTCCTCCTACTCCTCCTTCGTTCTTCTTTGACTTTTTCTCTTTCTTCTTATTCTTCTTCTTCCTCATATTCTTCTTCTTTTTTCTTTCTCCTCGTATTCTTCTTTTTCTTCATCCTCATATTTTTCTTTTTCTTCCTCATATTCTTCTTCTACTACTACTACTAATTCTTCTTCCTCATATTCTTTTCTTCTCCTCCTCCTCCTCCTCCTCCTCCTTATTATTATTATTATTCTTCTTCTATTTCTTTTTATTCTTCGTATTCTCATTCATTTTCTTCTAGTTCTTCTACTTTTTCTTCTTCTCCACCTCCTCTTTCTTCATCATCTTCTTCTCACCTTCTTTCTTCATCTTTTTCTTTTTTTTCTTCTTCTCCTTCTCCTTTTTCTTCTCCTTTTTTCTCATACTTCTTCTACTTCATCTTCATCATCTTATTTTCTTATTCTTCTTCTTGTTTTGCTTTTTTTTCTTATTATTATTATTCTTCTACTTCTACTACTACTACTACTACTTCTTCTTCTTCTTCTTGTTCATGTTCTTCTCCATCTTATTCTTCTTATTCTTCTGCTTTTCTTTCTTTTTCTACTTCTTCTCCTACTTTTTCTTCTACTTCTTCTTATTTTTTTTCTTTTTCTTTTTCTCTTTCTTTTTCTTTATTATTATTATTATTCTTCTTCTTCTTTATCATTATTCTTCTTCTTTTTCTTCTTCTATTTTTTCTTATTCTTCTTATTCTTCTTCTTATAATTATTCTTTTTATTTTTTCTTCTACTTCATTTTCTTCTTCTTCTATTACTTTTTCTTCTTCTCTTTCTTTTACACCTTCTTCAACTCATTGTTCTTCTTCTTCTCCTCTTTCTACTTCTTTTCTTTTTTTTTCTTCTTGTTCTTCATCTTATTCTTGTTTTGTCTTCTTTTTCTTTTTCTTATTCTCCTCCTCCTTCTTCGTCTTTTTCTTCTTTTGATTCTTCTTCTTTTTCTTCTTATTCTTCTACTACTATTTATTATTCTTCTTCTTATTCTTCTTCCACTACTACTTATTCTTCGTCTCCTTCGTCTTCATATTCTTCTTCTCTTTCTTCTATTTCTTTTTCTTCTTCTTCTTTTTGTATTGCTTTCTTCTTTTTATTCTTCTTCTTCTTCTCCCTCTTCTTCTTCTTCTCATTCTTATTCTTCTGCTTATTTTTATTTTTCTCCTTCTCCTTCTTCTTCTTCTTCTTCTTTTCCTTCTTATTCTTATTCTTATTCTTCTTCTTCTTCTTCTTCTTCTCCTCCACCTTCTTCTTCTTCTTCTATTTCTTTTTTTTATACTCATTCTTCTTATCCTTCTTCTTCTCATTCTTCTTCTCATTCTTCTTCTTATTCTTCTCATTCTCTTTCTTCTTCTTTTTCCTCTATTTCTTCTTCTTATTCTGATTCTTCTTTTTTTTACTTCTTCATCTTTATCATTATCATCTACTTCTTATTTTTCTCCTTCTTCTTCTACTTATTCTTCTTCTTCTCCTTCTTTTTCATCTTCTTTTTCTTTCTATTGTACATCTTCTTCTTCTTCTTCTTCTTCTTGTTTCTATCTTCTTTTTTTTCTTTATTTTGTTGTTGTATTCTTCTCCTTCTTCACCATCTTTGTCTTCTTTTTTTTCCTTCTCCTCCTTCTATTTCTTATCTTTGTTTTCTTATTCTTCTTCTCCTCATTCTTCTCCTCCTCATTCTTCTCCTCCTCCTCTCTTCTTATTTTCCTCCTTATTCTTCTTCTTTTCTTTTTTCATCATCATCATCATCATCATCATCATCATCTTCTTCTTCTTCTTCTTCTTCTTCTTCTTCTTCTTCTTCTTCTTTTCTTCTTCTTCTTCTCATCCTCCTCCTTCTCCTTCTCCTTCTTCTTTTTCTTCTTCTTCTTCTTCTCCTCCTCCTCCTCCTCCTCCTCCTTCTCCTCCTCCTCCTCCTCCTCCTCCTTCTCCTCCTCCTCCTCCTTCTTCTTCTTCTTCTTGCACTTATTATTATTATTATTATTGTTATTATTATTATTCTTCTTCATCTTCTTGTACTTCTTATTCTTATTCTTTTTTTTGTACATCTTATTCTTCTTTTTGTTTCTCATATTCTTATTATTTTTCATCTTTGCTTCTTCTTTTTCTACTTTTCCTTCTCTTCTTCTTCCTTCTTTTTCTACTTCTACTTATTTTTATTCTTCTTCTTCTTCTCCTTCTTCATATTCGTTTTCTTCTTCTTTTTTTTCTTCTACTTTTTCTTTTTCTTCATTTTCTCATTCTTCTTCTTCTTCTTCTTCTCCTTCTTCTCCTTCTTCTTCTTATTCATCTTTTTATCCTTGTTCTTATCTTTCTTCTTCTTCTTTTCTTCTTTTCATCATCATCATCATCATCCTCCTCCTTCCTCTCCATCATCATCATTATCATCATCATCTTTTTCTTCTTGTTATCATCTTTATTCTTCCTCTTCTACTTATCCTTCTTCTTCTTCTTCTCATTCTTTTTCTGCTTCTTATTCTTCTTATTCTCTTTCTTCTTTTTCTATTTTTCCTTCTTCTTATTCTTTTTCTTCTCATTATCCTTCTTGTATATGTGTGTGTGTGTGTGTGTGTGTGTATTTATTTCTTCAAACTTAAATTTTGTTAATCTTTTTTCTTTGATTCTAAATGTTTGAAAGGAAAACAAATTGTGTAAATTATAATTTATAATCAATATTTGACTAGTCTATATTTAGCAAACATTGAAACTACAATAGTAATGCTATTTAATTTTGCATTGTATACATACACTACATTTATCTTTTTTATTTTGCACTTTAACTCGTATATAATATTTTTTTTGTCCCCCACTCTCTCTCCCTAAGCCCAACTCATAATATTCTTTAACTCATATTTGGGCCTTGGGGCCCCAAGGTCAAAATAGTAAGATTCACATCCTAACTGCATGATAGTTGATTTGGTAAGCACCCTGGCGAAATGTATCTAGCATCCATGAGGATCAAATTTGTGTCCTCAATGTTAGAGCATCCATCCTTATTTTCCAAGCAAATTAGCTTGATTAAAAGATAAACCTAAAAAAATCTATTAATACATCTAGCAAACTACAACAATTTTATAATTTATATAAGTCAATAGGCCTAAAAACATCATCTTGATATTAAACATCATTTTGATTTAATATGCCTGATATTGGTAATCAATATCTTATATTCAATTATATAACTAATAAAATTACCGAAACCAAAATAATTGAATATGATTGAAATGTAGGATTTTTATTTTTAAAATTTTTAAAAATTTTTTAATGATACGCTTAAATTCTATCCGCATGTATACACACCAACATCTTGCATTGCACATAATTGCATGTGCAACTTGAGTATTAAACTTAACAAACATATATTAAAATAAAATAATAATACTCAATGACAAATAACATTCATTCCAAATCCTTATATAATAGACAAATGTGATTGAAGCAACAGATAGTCAAGTGCTTTAAACAATAAAATATGAAATAAAATAAAATAAAATATACTAGAATAATAACAAATTAATAATAACCATAGTAAGTCCCTATCACATTAGTTTATACAAGTTCACAATATCCAGCTATCAACAACTATCCATGATTCCTAAAAGAGATCTCAAAACCTAGAGACTTCTTCACATATTTTAGTATGCAAAAAACTGACTCAAGGTTAACCTTCTAAGAAAAATCTTAGAAATGAATAACTAAAATAATTGCATATACTATATCTGGTCTAATTATAGTTATATAATTAATATTTCCAATGATTCTCCTATAAGTAATAGAGTCAAGTAAAGATATTGGATCAGAAGTGAAATTGGTACTCATATCAATAAAAATATATTCTAGAGTACAACACAAAATATATTTGCTAGGTCAATCTTGACTAACAAATATCTTTAAGAATATTAATTACATATCTCTTTTGTAACAAGAATGAGCTCGAATATTTCATGCATATACCAATAAAGTATCTAAGCATCTCAAGGATATTTTTCTAAAATTATGATTGAATGTACTCATTGAGTTGGATGGTTCCCAATTCAGTCATGTCCAAAATCAGAAAATCATTAACATAGAAAATTAGCAAAATTAACTTATCATGAGGACTTTTTTGGAACAATAGAGAAAAATTAGTGACACATGTGTCACCCAACTTAGGTGGTTACTTGTGAAAATCTTACAAATCAGACTCATGATAATTGCTTTAAGATGTATAATACCTTCCACAATCTACAAACAACATATGATTGTAATACTCAAAAACTTCTTTGGAGACTCCATTTACACCTCCTTAAGGTCACTGAAAGAAATATATTTTTCATATCTAGTTGATGTATCCTATAATTGTGAGATGTTGCACTAAAATAAAAAAATATATACCAATATCAACTTGGCTACTAGAGAGTAAGTATCCTAGTAGTCATACTAAATATCTAAGTATATCTCTCCGCTATAAGTCTTTCTTTAAGATGATCAACCTTCACAACTAAAAATATCATTATTGTGAACATCCATTAGCAATCAATAATAGACCTTTCAAAATCTATGTAACTAGTCACCATGACCCATCAGAGTGAGGGACATGTATTTCTTCCATCATGGTCTCGCGCCATCCTAGATAAGATAATATCTTAGGATGAGACTTTAGTATTCTAGTACCATCAAGAGAAGTAATATAAGAAACAAAAGAATAAACATAGATAAAACCTATGAAACTGAGTATTTAAGACAACTCATTTGTCCCTTCTAGACAATGATCGAAATATCAAGATCAGAGGGATAGGTTGTAGGATTGCTTGGATACTCGTTAGGCTCGACTCTAGTTTTAGAAGGTTAAGTATATCTCTCTTTCCTAGTATAGATATTACATCCTGAGTAATCAAATCTCTCAATTACAAACTTAATATGAATTTATTTTGTAATTAATATTTCTATAAAAATAAACTGATAAATAATTAAAATTATACTGAATAATTAAAATAATTTATTTTGTTCCTCTATCAACTCTAGAATGATTGCTAAAGCTCTAACAAAAATAATAGGAGCTTTTACTTTATCTCTATTATGTCTCATCATATTTGATGTTGAATCACTAGGCTATCAAAGGTAATTTGACTCATGTATGCTAACAGACTAAACCAAAGTGGTACCCCTATGTGTTGAAATAGCTAAAATGATTCAAAATAAAAGCAAAATAAATTACTAAATAATAATTATTTGTTTTTAAATTTCTATTCTTTTTAAAAGCTTATCCATTTTTTGATGAAAAATAATTTTTATATAAATATTTTTAAGTCATAATTTATTTTATAATTAATATATATATATAAATAAAAAACATAACAATCGAAATGATTTTTTTAAATTATAATGAAAACAAATAAAAATGAGATTTATTAATTATTATTTAGGGTATACCGGTTTAAAGGATTATCTATATAGGGGTATCGGGATTTTGTAGTTTAGTGTTTAAGTGTTTAGGCATTTAGTGATTTATTAGTTATATTTAAACAATGAAATAACAAAAAAAATATTTTTTTTTATTTTTTCCCAAGTTCAAAGGTTATAATCATTGAAAATATAAAAATTTTAAAACTTTTTTCAAAAGTGAATAGAATATTTATTTATAATAATTATTAAATTTATATATGATATAAATTCAATATAAATATATTTATTGATAAATATTCTAATAATGATCAAAAAATAAATTAATAATCTATTATTAATAAGATAGATATAATTTAAAATATAATTACAAAACCTAAAATGATTCAGAAGAAAAACAAAATATATTACTATAAAATAATTTATTGTTTTTAAAATTTTTTTTCTTTTAAAATGGTTATCTATAATTTTTTAATGAAAAATAATTTATATAAATTATTTTTGTCTAGCTCAATTTATTTTGTAATTAATATTTATATATAAATAAACAAATAAATAATTAAAATGAATATTTGAAATAATAATGAAAAAAATGAGATTTATTATTTATTATTTAGGGATACTATTTTAATTAAAATTAGATTTGTCTCACTAATAATTTATTTTGTAATTAATATTTCTATACAAATAAACTGATAAATAATTACAATAAAAATTTAAAATTATACTGAATAAAAATGAGATTTACGATTTATTATTAATGTATACCAGTTTAATGGTTTTGACATTTAGGAGTTTAAAGATTTATGTTTTTAGGCATTTAGTATTTTAAAGGTTTTATTTAAACAATAAAAAAACAATAAAAAATTCACAATATTTTCTCATTTTCAGAGGTTATAACCTCTGAAAATATAATAAAATTTAAGATTTTCTGATATGTGCCATATTTAGTTATAATAATATTAATAATTATATATCATATAAATTCAATATAAACAATTTTATTGATAGATATTATAATAATTATAAAAAATTAAATTAATAAACAATTAATAATAAGATATTAATTAAAAAAGATTTAGAAAACCCAAATTGATTTAAAATTAAAGTAAAATATATTACTGAATAATAATTAGAATTTTTAAATTTTACTTCTTTTATAAGCGTATATATCTTTTTTGATTAAAAATAAATTATTTAAATTATATTTGTTGCACTCATAATTTATTTTGTAATAAATATTTCTATAAAAATAAACTAATAAATAATTAAAATTAATATTTAAAATTATAATAAATAGAAATAAAAAATTAGATTTATTAATTATAATGTATTATATAGTAGTTTAATGGTTTATGTATTTAGGTATTACGGGGTTTAGAAGTTTACTAATTTAATTGTGCATGCATTTAGTGGTTTATAGGTTTTATTTAAAAAATAAAATAACGAAAAATTTATTTTTATTATTTTTTGATATTTTCAAAGGTTATAACCTTTGAAAATATAATAATTATTAATTTTTTTTTCAAAAGTGAATTCAATATTTAGTTATAATAATCATTATATCTAAATATCATATAAATTCAATATAAACAATTTTATTGAGAAATATTCTAATAATTATCAAAAAATAAAATAATAATCTATTATTAATAAGATGGATATCAATTAAAATATAATTACAAAACCAAAAATGATTAAGAATCAAAGCAAAATATATTACTATATAATAATTTTTTGTTTTGAAATTTTTTTTTCTTTTTATAAGTTTATCTATATTTTTTTGGTGAAAAATAATTTATATAAATTATATTTGTATAACTCATAATTTATTTTGTAATTAATATTTATATAAAAATAAACAAATAAATATTAAAATGAATATTTAAATTTATAATGAAAATGATATTTATTCTTTATTATATAGGGTATACCAGTTTAATGGTCTAAGTATTTAGAGGTTTTGTCGTTTAGTAGTTTAGCGATTTATGTTTTTAGGCATTTAGTGGTTTATAGGTTTTATTTAAACAATGAAATAACAAAAAAATTATTTTTGATATTTTTTCACATTTTCAAATGTTATAACATTTGAAAATATAATAATTTTAAATTTTTTTCAAATGTAAATATAATATTAAGTTATAATAATCTTATTAATTATAAGTCATTTAAATTCAATATAAATAATTACATTGCTAGATATTATAATAATGATCAAAAAAAATTTAATAAACTATTATTAATAAGATAGATATTATTTAAAATATATTTGCAAAATCTAAATTTATTCAAAATCAAAGTAAAATATATTACTAAATAATAATTTTTTTAATGTTTTGCTTTTTTTATAAGTTAATATTTTTGTTTTTAAAAATAAATTATTTAAATTATATTTGTCTTACTCATAATTTATTTTGTAATTTATAATTTTATAATAATAAACTAATAAATAATTAAAATGAATATTTAAAAGTATAATGAATACAAATAAAATTGAGATTTATTATTTATTATTCAGGATATACTGGTTTAATGGTTTAAGTATTTATGTGTTTTGTGGTTTAGGAGTTTAGTGATTTAATTATTTAACCTTTAGTGATTTATTGTTTTTATTTAAAGAATGAAAAAACAAAAAATTTAATTTTTTGATTTTTTTTAATTTTGAAGGTTATAACCTTTGAAAATATAATAATTTTTAATTTTTTTTAAATGTGAATATAATATTTAGTTATAATAATCTTAATAAGTTTATATATTGTAATCTACATATAAATAATTTATTAAAAAATATTATAATAATGATCAATAAATTAATTAATAAACTAGTATTAATAAGAATGATGTAAATTAAAATATAATTGTAAAATCTAAAATGATTCAAAATCAAAATAAGATATATTAATAAAAATTAATTTTTTATTTTTAAAATTTTGCCTATTTTTATAAGCATATATATATTTTTGATGAAAAATAAATTAATTAAATTATATCTGTCTCACTAATACTTTATTTTGTAATTAATATTTCTATAAAAATAAACTGATAAATAATTAAAATGAATATTTAAAATTATAATGAATACTAATAAAAATGAGAATTATGATTTATTATTTATACTATACTAATTTAATGTTTTGAGTATTTATGAGCTTCGGGGATTAGGAGTTTAGTCATTTTAGTATTTAGTCATTTAGTCGTTTATTGGTTTTATTTAAAAAATAAAATAAAAAAAAAGTATTTTTGTTATTTTTTCACATTTTTTAAGGATATAACCTTTGAAAATATAATAATTTTTATTTTTTTTTGAAAAGTGAATACAATATGAATTTAATAATCATAATAATTAAATATCATGTAAATTCAATATAAATTATTTTATTGGTATAAATTATAATAATGATCATAAAAAAATAATAACTAATTATTAATAAGATAAATATTGTTTTAAATATATTTTCAAAACCTAAAATGACTCAAAATCAAAGTGAAATATTTTACTAACTATTAATTTTAAATTTTTTAAATTTTTGTATCCATATATATGCTTATATATTTTTTGATGAAAAATAAATTTTAAATTATATTTGTCTCACGAAGAATTTATTTTTTAAATATATATTTCTATAAAAATAAACTAATAAATAATTAAGATGTATGTTTAAAATTATAATGAATACTAATAAAAATGAGATTTATTATTTATTATTTATTATATATAGTATAACGGTTTAATGGTTAAATTATTTAGAGGTTTTGTCATTTAGAAGTTTAGCAATTTATGTTTTTAGGCATTTAGTGGTTTATAGGTTTTATTTATATAATAAAAATAATTTTTTTTTATTTTTTCCGATTTTCAAAGGTTATAATCTTGGAAAAGAAAATAATTTTTAAAATATTTTGAAATGTGAATACCATGTATAATTAGATTAATCTTACTAATAATATATCATATAAATTAAATATAAACAATTTTAATGATAGATATTATAATAATGATCAAAAATTAAATTAACAAATTATTATTAAAAATCTATATATTAATTAAAATATATTTACGTAACACAAAATGATTCAAAATCAAATCAAAATATATTGCTAAATAATAATATTTAATTTAAATTAAAATGAATATACATTTTCCTTCTTTTTTTAAGCTTATATATTTTTTTTGATTAAATATAAATTATTTAAATATTATTTGTATCATTCGAAATTTATTTCGAATTAATTTTTCTAAAAAATTAAACAATAGTTAATTAAAATGAATATTTAAAATTATAATAAATAGAAATATAATGAGATTTATTATTTAATAAGTAAATTATATATATTAAAAGGTTTATGTATTTAGGGGTTTCGGGGTTTATCAACTTACTGATTTAAGTAAGTAATCATTTAATGATCTATAGGTTTTATTTAAAAAATGAAATAACAAAAAAATTTTCTTTATTATTTTTTCTCATTTTTTAAGGTTATAAGTTTTTAAAATATAATAATTTTTAAATTTTTTACAAAAGTGAATACAATATTTATTTATAATAATCATAATAATTATATATTATATAAATTCAATATAAACAATTTTATTAATAGATATTCTAATAATTATCAAAAAATAAATTAAAAATCTATTGTGAATAAGATTGATATTACTTAAAATATAATATCAAAACATAAAATGATTCAAAAGCAAAGCAAAATATATTACTAAATAATTATTATTTGTTTTTAAATTTTTATTCTTTTTATAAGCTTATCTATTTTTTTTGATGAAAAATAATGTTTATAAATTATATTCTTAACTCCTAATTTATTTTATAATTAATACACATTTACAAATAAAAAACTAAAAATCAAAATGATTTTTTTAAATTATAATGAAAACAAATAAAAATGATATTTATTAATTATTATTTAGTATATACCAGTTTAAAAGATTATGTATATAGGGGTATCGGGATTTTGTAGTTTTGTGATTTAAGTTTTTAGGCATTTAGTGGTGTATAGGTTTTAATTAAACAATGAAATAACAAAAAAAATATATATTTTTTATTTTTTCACATGTTCAAAGGTTATAATCTTTGAAAATATAAAAATTTTAAAACTTTTTTCATAAGTGAATACAATATTTAGTTATAATAATTATTAAATTTATATATCATATAAATTCAATATAAACATTTTTATTGATAAATATTCTAATAATGATCAAAAAATAAATTAATAATCTTTTATTAATAAGATATATATCATTTAAAATATAATTACAAATATTAAAATGATTCAGAATCTAAGCAAAATATATTACTATATAATAATTTTTTGTTTTTAAATTTGTTTTTTAAAATTTATCTATTTTTTTGATGAAAAATAAATTATATAAATAATATTTGTTTAACTCATAATTTAGTTTGTAATTAATATTTATATAAAAATATACAAATAAATAATTAAAATGAATATTTAAAATTATATTGAAAAAAAAATGAGTTTTATTATTTATCATTTAGGGTATACCGGTTTAATTTAAATTAGATCTTTCTAACTAATAATTTATTTTGTAATTAATATTTCTATAAAAAAACTGATAAATAATTAAAATAAAAATTTAAAATTAAACTGAATAAAAATTAAAATAAAATTTATGATTTATTATTAATGTATACTAGTTTAATTGTTTAAGTATTTATAGGTTTTGTCATTTAGGAGTTTAGCAATTTATGTTTTTAGGCATTTAGTGGTTTATAGGTTTTATTTAAACAATAAAATAATAAAAAAATTGTAATTTTTTCTCATTTTCATAGGTCATAACCTTTGAAAATATAATAATATTTAAAATTTTTTCAAATGTGAATATAATATTTAGTTATAATAATATTGATAATTATATATCATATAAATTTAATATAAACAATTTTATTGATAGATATTATAATAATGATCAAAAATTAAATTAATAAACTTTTAATAATAAGATAGATATTAAATAAAAAAATATTTACAAAACTCAAATTGATTCAAAATTAAAGTAAAATATATTACTTGATTATAATTTTAAATTTTTAAATTTTTACTTATTTTATAAGCGTAAATACTTTTATTGATTAAAAATAAATTATTTAAATTATATTTCTCGCACTCATAATTTATTTTGTAATAAATATTTCTATAAAAATAAACTAATAAATAATTAAAATAAATATTTAAAATTATAATAAATAAAAATAAATTTAGATTTATTAACTATTAAGTAGTTAATAGCGGTTTAATGGTTTAAGTATTTAGGCATTTCGAGGTTTAGGAGTTTCCTGATTTAACTATGTATGCATTTAGTAGTTAGAGGTTTTATTTAAAAAATAAATAAACAAAAAAATTATTTTTATTATTCTTTGATATTTTCAAATGTTATAACCTTTGAAAATATAATAATTTTAAAATTTTTTCAAAAGTGAATTCAATATTTAGTTATAATAATCATTATATTTATATTTCATATAAATTTAATATAAATAATTTTATCGATAAATATTCTAATAAAGATCAAAAAATTAATTAATAATCTATTATTAATAAGATAGATATGAATTAAAATATAATTACAAAACCTAAAATGATTCATAAGGAAAGCAAAATATTTTACTATAAATAAATTTTTGTTTTGAAATTTTTTCTTCTTTTTATAAGTTTATCAATATTTTTTGATGAAAAATAATTTATATAAATTATATTTTTCTAACTCATAATTTATACTGTAATTAATATTTAATAAAATAAACGAATAAATAATTAAAATGAATATTTTATATTATAATGAAAAAAATAATATTGAGATTTATTATTTTTTATTTAGGGTTTACCAGTTTAAAAGGATTATCTATTTAGGGTTTTCGAGATTTCGGAGTTATTGACTTAAGTGTTTAGGCATTTAGTAGTTCATAGGATTTATTTAAACAATGAAATAACAAAAAAATTATTTTTGATATTTTCTCACATTTTCAAAGGTTACAACCTTTCAAAATATAATATGTAAAAATTTTTTTAAAAATGTGAATAAAATATTTAGTAATAAGAATCATTATAATTATATATAATATAAACTAAATATAAAAATTTTATTGATAGATATGATATCAATTATCAAAAAAATAAATTAATAATCTATTATTAATAAGATATATATCAATTAAAATATAATTACAAAACCTAAAATGATTCATAAGGAACTCAAAATATATTACTATATAATAAATTTTTGTTTTGAAATTTTTTTTTCATTTAAATAGTTTATCTATAATTTTTTGATGAAAAATAATTTACATAAATTATATTTGTGTAACTCAAATTATTTTGTAATTAATATTTATATAAAAATAAACAAATAAATAATTAAAATGAATATTTAAAATTATAATTAAAAGTAATGAGATTTATTATTTATTATTACGGGTATACCGATCTAATTTAAATTAGATCTGCCTTACTAATAATTTATTTTGTAATTAATATTTCTATAAATATAAATTGAAAAATAATTAAAATAAAAATTTAAAATTATACTGAATAAAAATTAAAATGATATATATGATTTATTATTAATGTATACTAGTTTAATGGTTTAATTATTTAGATGTTTTGTATTTTAAGTGTTTAGTGATTTAGGTTTTTTGGCATTTAGTGGTTTATTGGTTTTATTTAAACAATAAAATAACAAAAAAAATTTTGTAATTTTTTCTCATTTTCATAGGTTATAACCTTTGAAAATATAATAATATTTAAAATTATTTGAAATGTGAATATAATATTTAGTTATAATAATATTAATAATTATAAATGATATAAATTCAATATAAAAAATTTTATTGATAGATATTATAATAATGATCAAAAATTAAATTAATAAACTATTAATAATAAGATAGATATTAATTAAAAAATATTTACAAAACTCAAATTGATTCAAAATTAAAGTAAAATATATTAGTTGATAATAATTTTTAATTTTTAATATTACTTCTTTTATACTTCTTTTAAAAGTATATATTTTTTGATTAAAAATAAATTATTTAAATTATATGTGTCGCACTCATAATTTATTTTGTAATAAAAATTTCTATAAAAATAAACTAATAAATAATTAAAATGAATATTTAAAATAATAATAAATTGTAATAAAAATTAAATTTATTAATTATTAAGTAGTATATAGTGGTTTAATGGTTTATGTATTTAGGCATTACGGGGTTTAGGAGTTTACTGATATAACTATGTATGCATTTAGTGGTTTATAGGTTTTATTTAAAAAATAAAATAATAAAAAAATTATTTTGATTATTTTTTCATATTTCCAAAGGTTATAATCATTGAAAATATAATAATTTTTAATTTTTTTTAAAAGTGAATTCAATATTTAGTTATAATAATCATTATATTTATATATCATATAAATTCAATTTAAACAATTTTATAGATAAATATTCTAATAATAATCAAAAATTAAATTAATAAATAATTATTAATAAGATAGATATCAATTAAAATATAATTACAAAATCTAAAATGATTCAGTAGGAGAGCAATATATATTACTATATATTAAATTTTAGTTTTTAAATTTTTTATTATTTTTATAAGTTTATATATATTTTTCGATGAAAAAATAATTATATAAATTATATTTGTCAAACTCATAATTTATTTTGTAATAAATATTTATATAAAAATAAACGAATAAATAATTAAAATGCATCTTTTAAATTATAATGAAAAAATTAATTTTGAGATTTATTATTTATTATTTAGGGTATACTAGTTTAAAAGGATTATCTTTTTTGTGTTTTAGAGATTTAGGAGTTATTGATTTAAGTGTTTAGGCATTTAGTGGTTTATAGGATTTATTTAAACAATGAAATAACAAATATATTATTTTTGATATTTTCTCACATTTTCAAAGGTTATAACCTTTGTATATATAATAATTTTAAAATTTTTTAAAAAAGTGAATACAATATTTTATAATAATAATCATTATAATTATATATAATCTAAACAAAATATAAAGAATTTTATGGATAGATATTAAATCAATTATCAAAAAATAAATTAATATGCTATTATTAATATGATAGATATAAATTAAAATATAATGGCAAAAGCTAAAATTATTCAAAATCAAAGTAAAGTTTATTACTAAATAATAATTTTTTTTTAGTTTTTGCTTCTTTTAATAAGCTTAGATTTTTTTTTTGATGAAAAATTAATTATTTAAATTAAATTTGTATCACTCATAATTTATTTTGTAATTATTATTTTAATAAATTATTTAAATTATAATTACGGTTTACAAGTTTAAAGGTTTAAGTATTTATGGGCTTTTGTGTTGAGGAGTTTAGAGATTTAAGTGTTTTGGGATTTAGTGGTTTATAAGTTTTACTTAAACAATGATATAGCATAAAATTTATTTTTTTTATTTTTTCTATTTTTTGAAGGTTTTTTTTTGAAAATATAATAATTTCTAAATTTTTTTCAAATGTAAATATAATATTTATTTATAATAATCATCATAAATATAAGTAATTAAATTCAATATAAATAATTACATTGCTAGATATTATAATAATGATCAAAAAATAAATTAATAAACAATTATTAATAAAATAGATATTATTTGAAAAGTATTTGCAAAATCTAAATTTATTCAAATCAAAGTAAAACATATTAATAAATAATAATTTTTTTTAATGTTTTGCTTTTTTTATAAGTTTATATTTTTGTTATTAAAAATAAATTATTTAAATTATATGTCTTACTTATAATTTATTTTGTAATTTATAATTCTATAATAATAAACTAATAAATAATTAAAATGAATATTTAAAATTTATAATGAATACAAATAAAATTTAAATTTATTATTTATTATTCAGGATATACCGTTTAATGGTTTAAGTAATTAGGTGTTTTTGGGTTTAGGAGTTTAGTGATTTAAGTGTATAGACCTTTAGTGATTTATAGTTATTATCTAAAGAATTAAAAAACAAAAAAAATTAATTTTTTCAATTTTTTAATTTTTGAAAGTTGTAACCTTTGAAAATATAATAATTTTAAATTTTTTTAAATGTGAATATAATATTTAGTTATAATAATCTTAATAATTATATAAAATGTAAACTAAATATAAATAATTTTATTGATAGATATTATAATAATGATCAATAAAAAAATTAATAAACTAATATTTATAAGAATGATATAAATTAAAATATAATTGTAAAATCTAAAATGATTCAAAATCAAAATAAGATATATTACTAAATAATATTTATTTATTTTTAAATATTTGCCTTTTTTTATAAGCATTTTTTTAATCAAAAATAAATTATGTAAACTATATATGTAGCACTAATAATTTATTTTGTAATTAATATTTCTATAAAAATAAACCGATAAATAATTAAAATGAATATTTAAAATTATAATGAATACTAATAAAAATTAGATTTATGATCTATTATTTGGACTATAGTAATTTAATGTTTTAAGTATTTATGGGCTTCGGGGTATAAGAGTTTAGTCATTATAAAATTTAGTCATTTAGTGGTTTATAGTTTTTATATAAAAAATAAAATAACAAAAAATTTATTTTTTGTTATTTTTTCTCATTTTTGAATGTTATAACCTTTGAAAATATAATAATTTTTAAATTTTTTTTTTGAAAAGTGAATACAATATGAAGTTATAATAATCATAATAATTATATATCATATAAATTCAATATAAATAATTTTATTAATAGATATTATAATAATGATCAATAAATAAATTAATAAACTAGTATTTATAAGAATGATATAAATTAAAATATAATTGTAAAATCAAAAATGATTCAAAATCAAAATAAGATATATTATTAAATAATAATTATTTATTTTTAAAAATTTGCCTTTTTATAAGCATTTTTTTAATGAAAAATAAAGTATTTAAACTATATATGTCGCACTAATAATTTATTTTGTAATTAATATTTCTATAAAAATAAACTGCTAAATAATTAAAATGAATATTTAAAATTATAATGAATACTAATAAAAATAAGATTTATGATTTATTATTTGGACTATACTAATTTAATGTTTTAAGTATTTATGGGCTTCGGGGTTTAGGAGTTTAGTCATTTTAGAATTTAGTCATTTAGTGGTTTATAGGTTTTATATAAAAAATAAAATAACAAAAAATTTATTTTTGTTATTTTTTCTCATTTTTGAATGTTATAACCTTTGAAAATATAATAATTTATAATTTTTTTTGAAAAGCGAATATAATATGAAGTTATAATAATCATAATAATTATATATCATATAAATTCAATATAAACTATTTTATTGATATATATTATAATAATGATCATAAAAAAGTAATAAACAATTATTAATAAGATAAATATTGTTTAAAATATATTATCAAAACCTAAAATGATTGAAAATCAAAGTGAAATATTTTACGAAATATTAATTTTAAATTTTTAAATTTTTGTATCCATTTATAAGCCTATATATTTTTTGATGAAAAATAAATTATTTAAACTATATTTGTCTCACTAATAATTTATATTTTAATTTATATTTCTATAAAATTAAACTAATAAATAATTAAAATGTATATTTAAAATTATAATGAATAGTAATAAAATGAGATTTATAATTTATTATTTAGGGTATAACTATTTAATTGTTTAAGTTTTTTGTGGTTTTGGGGTTAAGGAGTTTATTGATTTCTATGTTGACACATTTTCATGTTTATAGGTTTTATTTAATCAATGAAATAACAAAACATTTATTTCTATGAATTTTCGTGATTTTCAATGGTTATGACCTTTAAAAATAAAATAATTTTTTAATAGTTATAAAATATGAATACAGTATTTAGTTATAATAATCTTAATAATTATATTTGTTGTAGATTCAAGATAAAAAAAATGTATTAATATATATTATAAAAATGATCAAAAAATAAATTAATAAACTATTATTAATAAGATAGATATTAATTAAAATATATTTACAGAACCCAAAATAAATCAAAATCAAAGTAAATTATATTACTAAATAAAATTTTTTAAATTTTGCTTATTTTTATAAGCTTATTTTTTTTCATAAAAAATAATTTATTTAAATTATATCTGTCTCACTCATTATTTATTTTGTAATTAATATTTCTATAAAAATAAGCTAAAAACTAATTAAAATGAATATTTAAAATTATAATGAATACAAATAAAAATGAGATTTATTATTTATTATTTAGGTTATATATGTTTAATGGTTTAAGTATTTAGGGGGTTTTGGGTTTTAGGATTCTAGAGATTTAAATGTTTTGGCATTTAGTGGTTTATAAGTTTTATTTAAATGATAAAATAATAATAAATTATTTTTGTGATTTTTTATCATTTTTGAAAGTTATAACCTTTTAAAATATAATAATTTAAAATTTTTTTTCAAATGTAAATTTAATATTTAGTTATAATAACTTAATAATTATTTGAAATTTTAATTGAATATAAGTAATTTTATTGTTTGATATTATAAAAATAATCAAATAATAAATTAATAAACTATTATTAATACGATTGATCGCAATTAAAATATAATTGCGAAACCTATATATAATGATTCAAAATCAAAGTAAAATATATTACTAAATAATAATTTTTTGTTTTTAAATTTTTACTTCTTTATATAAGCTTATTTTTTTTGATTAAAAATAAATTATTAAAATTATATTTGTTCCACTCATTATTTATTTTGTGATTGATATTTCTATAAAAAATAAACGAATAAATAATTAAAATGAATTTTTAAAATTATAATGAATGCAAATTAAAATTAGATTTATGATTTATTATATATGGTATACCGGTTTAATGGTTTGATTATTTAGTGGTTTATAGGTTTTATTTATATAATAAAAATTTAAAATTCTATTTTCGATTTTTTCTGATTTTCAAAGGTTATAACCTTTAAAAATAAAATAATTTTTAAAATTTTTTGAAATGTGAATACCACGTATAATTATATTAATCTTACTAATTATATATCATATAAATTCAATAAAAATAATTTTAATGATAGATATTATAATAATGATCAAAAATTAAATTAATAAACTACTATTAATAATATTTATATTAATTAAAATATATTTACATAACACAAAATGATTCAAAATCAAATCAAAATATATTTTTAAATAATAATATTTAATTTTAATAATTTTCTATCTTTTTATAAGCTTATATTTTTTTATTAAATTAAATTATTTAAATAATATTTGTCTCACTCGAAATTTATTTTGTGATTAATTTTCAAAAAAATTAAACTATAAATAATTAAAATTAATATTTAAAATTATAATAAATAGAAATAAAAATGAGATTTATTATTTATTAAGAAGTATATAGCTGTTAAAAGGTTTATCATTTAGGGGTTTCGGGATCTATGAGCTAACTGATTTAAGTAAGTATGCATTTAATGATCTATAGGTTTTATTTAAAAAATGAAATAACAAAAAAAAATTTTTTTATTTCACATTTTCAAAGGTTATAACATTTGAAAATATAATAATTTTAGAATTTTTTTCAAAAGTGAATACAATATTTAGTTATAATAATCATTATATTTATATATTATATAAATTCAATATAAACATTTTTATTGATAAATATTCTAATAATGATGAAAAAATAACTTAAGATAGATATCAATTAAAATATATTTACAAAACCTAAAATGATTCAGGAGCAAAGCAAAATATATTACTATATAATAATTATTTGTTTTGAAAATGTTTTTTTCATTTAAAAAGTTAATCTATATTATTTTAATGAAAAATAATTTATATAAATTATATTTGTGTAACTCATAATTTATTTTGTAATTAATATTTATATAAAAATAAACAAATAAATAATTATATTTGAATATTTAAAATTAAAAAGAAAAAAAAATGAGATTTATTCATATTATTTAGGATATGGCGGGTTAATTTAAATTAGATCTGTCTCACTAATAATTTATTTTGTAATTAATATTTCTATAAAAATAAACTGATATATAATTAAAATTAAAATTAAAATTATACCGAATAATTAAAATTAATTTTTGATCATTATTATAATATCTATCAATAAAATATTTATATTTAATTTATATCATATATAATTATTAAAATTATTATAACTATATATTGTATTCAGATTTCAGAAAATTTTAAATATTATTATATTTTCAAATGTTATAACCTATGAAAATGAGAAAAATTTACAAATTTTTTTTTATTTATTTTATTATTTTAATAAAACATATAAACCACTAAATGCCTAAAAACATAAATCACTAAACTCCTAAATGACAAAACTTCTAAATACTTAAACTATTAAATTGGTATACATTAATAATAAATCATAAATCTCATTTTAATTTTTATTAAGTATAATTTTAAATTTTTATTTTAATTATTTATCAGTTTATTTTTATAGAAATATTAATTACAAAAAAAAATTATTAGCGAGACAGATTTATTTTAAATAATATATTTTTTATCAAAAAAAATATATATGCTTATAAAAAGACGCAAAATTTTAAAAACAAAAATTTATTATTTTTTAATATATTTTATTTTGATTTTGAATCATTTTAGTTTTTACAATTATATTTTAATTTATATCATTCTTATTAATAATAGTTTATTAAATTTTTATTGATCATTATTATAATATCTATTAATAAAATTTTTTATATTGAGTTTACATTATATATAATTATTAAGAATATTATAACTAAATATTATATTAACATTTAAATAATATTAAAAATTATTATATTTTCAAAGGTTATAACCTTCAAAAATTAAAAAAATTAAAAAATTTAATTTTTTATTTTTTATTTCTTTAAATAAAAACTATAAATCACTCAAGTCCTAAACACTTAAATCACTAAACCCCAAAACAACTAAAACTTAAACCATTAAACTAGTATATCCCGAATAATAAATATTAAATCTCAATTTTATTTGTATTCATTATAATTTAAATATTCATTTTAATTATTTATTAGTTTATTTTTATAGAATTATAAATTAAAAATAAATTATGTGGAAGACAAATATAATTTAAATAATTTACTTTTAATAACAAAAAATATAAACTTATAAAAATAAGCAAAACATCAAAAAGTTATTATTTAGTATTATATTTTACTTTGATTTTGAATTAATTTACGTTTTGTGAATTTATTTTAAAAAATATATATCTTATTAATAATAGTTTATTAATTTATTTTTTGATCATTAATATAATATCTATCAATATAAATGTTTATATTGAATTAACATGATATATAATAATTAAGATTATCATAAATAAATATAGTATTCACATATAAAAAAAATTTAAAAATTATTATATTTTCAAAGGTTATAACCTTCAAAAATGAGAAAAAATAACCAAAATAAATTGTTTGTTATATTATTGTTTAAATAAAATATATAAACCATTAAATGACTAAATACATAAATCTCTAATCTACTAAACCCCGAAGCCCCTAAATACCTAAACCTTTAAAATCGTAAACCTTATATATAATTTAAATCATTTATAGAAATATTAATTACAAAATAAATTATGAGTGAAACAAATATAATTTAAATAATATATTTTCCATCACAAAAATATATAAGCATATAAAATGATGCAAATACTAAAAAAAGTTATTATTTAGTAATAAATTTTACTTTGATTTTGAATCATTTTAGGTTTTTTAATTATATTTTAATTTATATCTATCATATTAATAGTAGTTTATTATTTTATTTTTTGATAATTGATATAATATTTATCAATAAAATTGTTTATATTTATTTTATATTATATATAGTTATAATAATTATTATTACTAAATATTATATTCACATTTTTAAAAAATTTTAAAATTATTATATTTTCAAATGGTGACATTTTAAATTTTGAAAAAATATCAAAAATAAATTTTTTTTATTTCATTGTTTAGATAAAAGCTATAAACCATTAAATACCTAAATACTTAAATCAATAACTTCTAAATCTCGAAAACCCTAAATAGATAAATTTTTTTAAACACGTATATCCTAAATAATAAATAATAAATCTCATTTTTATTTTTTTTCATTATAATTTATAATATTCATTTTAATTATGTATATGTTTATTTTTATATAAATATTAAATACAAAATAAATTATAAGATAGAAAAATATAATTTTTATAAATTATTTTTCAACAAAAAAAATAGATAAACTTATTAAAAGAAGAAAAAAATTAAAAACAAAAAATTATTATATAGTAAAATATTTTACTTTGTTTATGAATCATTTTAGGTTTTGTAATTATATTTTAATTAGTATCTAACTTATTAATAATAGATTATTAATTTATTTTTTGATCATTATTAGAATATTTATCAATAAATATAGTTATATTAAATTTATATTATATATAAATTTAATAATTATTATAACTAAATATTGTATTGACTTTTGAAACAAATTTTAAAATTTTTATATTTTCAAACATTATAACTATAAATCACTAGATGCCTAAACACTTAAATCACTAAACTACAAAATCCCGATACCCCTATATAGATAATCGTTTAAAAAGGTATCCCCTAAATAATAATTAATAAATCTCATTTTTATTTGTTTTCATTTTAATTTAAAAAATTTGTTTTGATTGTTTAGTTTTTTATTTATATATATATATATTAAATATAAAAAAAATTTGAGTTAACAATATAATTTATATAAATTATTTTTCATCAAAAAATTTATAAGCTTATAAAAAGAATAAAAATTTAAAAACAATTAATTATTATTAATTAATATATTTTGCTTTGCTTTTGAATCATTTTAGGTTTTGATATTATATTTTAAGTAATATTAATCTTATTCATGATAGATTTTAAATTTATTTTTTGATAATTATTATAATATCTATCAATACAATTATTTATATTGAATTTATATGATATATAATTATTATGATTATTATAAATAAATATTTATTCACTTTTGAAAAAAAATTAAAAATTATTATATTTTCAAAGCTTATAAAATTTGAAAATATCAAAAAATAATAAAAATAATTTTTTTTTATTTTTTTTTCTTAAATAAAACCTATAAACCACTAAATGCACACACAGTTAAATCAATAAACTCCGAAACCCCATAATGCCTAAATACATAAACCATTAAACTGCTATATACTACTTAATAATTAATAAATCTAATTTTTATTTCTATTTATTATAATTTTAAATATTCATTTTAATTATTTATTAGTTCATTTTTATTGAAATGTAAATTACAAAATAAAGTATGAGTGCGACAAATATAATTTAATTTATTTATTTTTAATAAAAAAATATACGGTTCTAAAATAAGTATAAATTTAAAAATTATTATCCAGTAATATATTTTACTTTAATTTTGAATTAATTTGGGTTTTGTAAATATTTTTTAATTAATATCAATCTTTTTATTAATAGTTTATTAATTTAAAATTTGATCATTATTATATTATCTATCAATAAAATTATTTATATTGAATTTATATGATATATAATTATTAATAATATTATAACTAAATATTGTTTTCACATTTCAAATAATTGTAAATATTATTATATTTTCAAAGGTTATAACCTATGAAAAAGATAACAAATTATAGAAATTTTTTTTGTTATTTTATTCTTTTATATAAAACCTATAAACCACTAAAAGCCTAAAACATAAATCACTAAACTTCTAACGACAAAACTTCTAAATACTTAAACTATTAAACTGAGATACAATAATAATAAATCTTAAATCTCATTTTAATTTTTTGATATTTTCAAAGGTAATTACCTTTGAAAATATAATAATTTTTAAATTTTTTTTAAAAGTGAATTCAATATTTAGTTATAATAATCATTATATTTATTTATCATATAAATTCAACATAAACAATTTTAGTGATAAATATTCTAATATTGATCAAAAAATAAATTATTAATCTATTATTAAAAAGATAGATATCAATTAAAATATAATTACATAACATAAATTGATTCATAAGCAAAGAAAAATATTTTACTATATTATAATTTTTTGTTTTGAAATTTTTTTTTATTTTAAAAAGTTTATCTTTATTTTTTTGATTAAATATAATTTCCATAAATTATATTTGTCTAACTCATAATTTATTTTTTAATTAATATTTATATAAAAAATAAAAAATTAATAATTAAAATGAATATTTAAAATTATATTGAAAAAAATGAGATTTATTATTTATTATTTAGGGTATACCGGTTTAATTTAAGTTATATATGTCTCACTAATAATTTATTTTGTAATTAATATTGCTATAAAAATAAACTGATAAATAATTAAAACAAAAATTAAAATTGTACTGAATAATTAAAATAATTTATTTTGATCCACTCTCAACTCTAGAATGATTTCTAAAGCTCTAACCAAAATAATAGGAGCTTTTACTTTATCTCTATTATGTCTCATCATATTTGATGTTGAATCACTGGGCTATCAAAGGTAATTTGACTCATGTATGCTAACAGACCAAACCAAAGTTGTACCCCTATGTGTTGAAATAGCTAGTTGTTGAGGATGCTATTTATATTGATTATTGTAATTTCTTCTAAAATATCTCTCATGCACACACTCAAAGCAATTTTTTTAATACATAGTTCACCTCTAAAAAAATAACCACCTTGTAGCCTATTAGAACAAACTAGCCCGAGGGTGTTTTGAGCAGGGCATGAAGTATGGGCTCTCTTTCAATCAAGAATCAAAAAAATTATTTTATTGGCATGTCTAAGCCTTTTTTTATATCCTCATGGATATGAAAAGTATAATTTCTTTCTTTTATTATTAATTGAGTTATGTACACAAGCTCATAATACCCAAAAAGGTGTAAATGAATCATATTCAAATGTATAAAAGGTTTTGATCATTGCTCAAAATATTAGTCTTGCATATTGACACTTGAGGTCACAAATCAAAGGAAAAAGCCATAGTGATATTTCCAATCCCAAGAATTTTAGCTATAGAAAGTTATAACGAGTAGTACTCGAGCTTTAACTATTTCTAGGGTCATGACTTTTGCTCTTGAGGAATCTCCAAAGTTACAATCATTCCTAGTGCAATGACTTTGCAATATAAGATAAATGCACAAGCTATGGTCATATCTAATACTGTGACCCAATATTATAGTGATTAAATATGTATACATGATCATTCTAAGTGCCATAACAATATGTTCCTCAGAGAGACACAAGTTATGGCATATTCTCATCGATATGATTTTGTGTTCTAGAGACAATATATACAATCATGACCATTGGTAATGCTACAATAATCTAAAGCAAGAAAGAAACTGAATCCATAACTCACCCCTTGAGTCATAACTTTGTGTTACATATACAAAAAGATAAATCTGTGACATTCCTAAAAGTTGTTAATTTCAATTTAAATTTAACATTTAGTCATTTGATTATTAAAGTGCAAAACATAAGATTTAGGATTTAGGATTTATGGGTTAGGGTTATAGTTTATGGTTTAAGGGTTAGGATTTAAAGTTTAGGGTTTATGGTTTTTTTTTGTTTTTTTTGGAAAATACACACTTTATTTATCATTAGGCACACAACTTACAAGAGACAAAAGAGCTGACTAATTTAGGCCATCCCACAAATCCTATGCACCTTAATGATTCTATGCATAAAATACATAAAAAACATAATGCCTAATAATTCCAAGCGTATGAATACAACTAAAATCACCAGGCATTCTCGGACTTTAGATTTGGCATTGAGTCATTATGTGCATGCATCCTTTCCATTCGGATTTGTCCAAGCCTTTGGGAGGAGCTCTGAATGATGCACCATATTAAAACTATGAAATTTAAGATTGGGGAGTGTGTGCCATGTAGCATCAGTTGTTGCCTATGTCATTGCTATGCAATGGAATACATGTAAAACTGGAATACCGATAAATCCACAAGTCCATATCTACGGCACTTTGTCAATTCATTCTAACCTCTGAATTCCACATTCTTTTGCTCCAATGATCCTCAAAAGAGTATCTCTTGGGTTAGAATGCTTCCTCCTCGAGCTCCAAGAAGTGGTTGTATGTTGCACAGACAAATATCAAAAAATATGCATGCATCGGTGTGCATGTGTATGAGGTCCATCTCATAGTGTAATTATCTACATGTACAAACAAATCTAGAATACAAGTAAAATTACAAAATGCTATAAAGTTGGTCTTTCTGCTCCCTAGAGTGTAGCATCGCCTAATGTGTATTTAAAAATCCATTAGTGGGCCCCACTTATAGATACGCATGGGTCCAGTTGCCTCATTGCATGCTAAATAGAGAACAGACAAGATTGTGTGTGTGAGTATGTCATGATCAATCTCTATAAGTACATGGTGCATAAAAAGTTCCAAAATTCAATAAGACTACAAACATAAACTACAAGTTTGAATCTTCGCTCCCGTGTGGTTGGTATGTACTCATTGCTTACTGGCCCTACTTGGTGATGCTTCGGATTTTTTTCGGCTCTCTAATTAATCATGGATTACCTGCTACTCCTGTTGGGTGACGGTTGGGTGGCCTTAATGCTGCCTGATATGGCTAGTGGGACCCACTCCAAGCTACTCATGGGTTTACTCGCGACCATTTGCTCGGTCTCGTCAGTTGTCTGAATGTTATAATCCCGGCTTGCTAGTGGGTCCCTCTACAAGCTGGTGGCCCATACTTCTGGTTGCTTCCAGGACTTGCTTGGCCCCCTCTAAATGCTACATCAAAATGGACAAGAATATGTGCACGTGTGTACTGTGGTCCGTTGCTATGTGGTGTGTGGTTCAGTAGTATCAGGTGTAGGAGTTTAGTAATTTAAGTATTTCGGTATTTGTTGGTTTATCGGTTTTTATTTAAATAATTAAATACGAAAAAATTACTTTTATGATTTTTTCTAATTTCAAGGTTATAACCATTGAAAATATTATAATTTTTAATTTTTTTTAAATGTTAATACAATACTTTTATTATAATAGCCATAAAAATTAAATATCATGTAAATTCAATATAAATATTTATTGCTAGATATTATAATACTGATCATAAAATAGATTAATAAACTATTATTAAATGATAGATATAATTAAATATATTTGCAAAACCTAAAATGATTCAAAATCAAAGTAAAATATATTACTAAATAATAATTTTTTATTTTTAAATTTTTGATTCATTATATAAGCTTATAAATTTTTTGATGAAGATGAATTATTTAAATTATATTTGTCTCATTCATAATTTTATTTTGCAATTAATATTTCTATAAAAATAAACTAAATAATTAAAATGAATCTTAAAATTATAATGAATACAAATAAAAATGAGATTTATGATTAATTATTTAGGGTATACCGGTTTAATATTTTAAGTATTTAGGAGTTTAGGAGTTTAGTGATTTAATTGTTTAGGCATTTAGTAGTTTATATGTTTTATTTAAATAATGAAATAACAAAAAATTATTTTTCATTTTTTTATCTATTTTAAAGGTTATAACCTTTATAAATATAATAATTTTTAAATTTTTTTCAAATGTGAATACAATATTTAGTTATAATAAACTTAATAATTATATCATGTAAAAAAAAAACAATTTTATTGATAGATATTAATAAACTAAATATATATAAAATATAATATGATAAAAAAATAAATTAATAAACTATTATTTATTGATAGATATTTATATATTATTTTTAAATACTTAAACCTTTAAAGATGGTTTAAATGTTTATGTATTTAAAGGTTTTTGGGTTTAGGAGTTTAATGATTTAAGCATTTAGCCATTTAATAGTTTATAGGTTTTATATAAACAATAAAATAACAAAAAAATTATTTTTTTCTGATTTTATCTTATTTTCAAAGATGATAACCTTTAAAAATATAATTATTTTTTGTTTTGAAATTTTTTTTTCTTTTAAAAAGTTTATGTATAATTTTTTGATGAAAAATAATTTATATAAATTATTTTTGTCTAGCTCAATTTAATTTGTAATTAATATTTATATATAAATAAACAAATAAATAATTAAAATGAATATTTAAAATTAGAATAGAAAAAATGAGATTTATTATTTATTATTTAGGAATACTATTTTAATTTAAATTAAATCTGTCTCACTAATAATTTATTTTGTAATTAATATTTCTATAAAAATAAACTGATAAATAATTAAAATAAAAATTTAAAATTATACTAAATAAAAATTAAAGTGAGATTTATGATTTATTATTAATCTATACCAGTTTAATGGAATAAGTATTTAGAGATTTTGTCGTTTCCAAGTTTAGCAATTTATGTTTTTAGGATTTTAGTTTTTTATAGGTTTTATTTAGAAAATAAAATAACAAAAAAAGTTTCTATAATTTTTGTAAATTTCATAGGTTATAACCTTTGAAAATATAATAATATTTACAATTTTTTGAAATGGGAATACAATATTTAGTTATAATAATTTTAATAATTATATATCATGTAGATTCAATATAAATAATTTTATTGATAGATATTATAATAATGATAAAAAATTAAATTAATAAACTATTAATAATAAGATAGATATTAATTAAAAAATATTTACAAAACCCAAATTTATTCAAAATTAAAGTAAAAATATTACTTGATAATAATTTTTAATTTTTAAAATTTTACTTCTTTAATAAGCGTATATATTTTTTTTGATTCGAAATAAATTATTTAAATTATATTTGTCGGACACATAATTTATTTTGTAATAAATATTTCTATAAAATAAACTTATAAATAATTAAAATGAATATTATATAATAATAATTGAAATAAAAATTAGATTTCTTAATTATTAAGTAGTATAGTGTAGTTTTATGGTTTATGTATATTGGCATTACGTGCCTTAGAAGTTTACTTATTTTACTGTGTATGCATTTAGTGGTTTATAGATTTTATTTAAAAATTAAAATACAAAATATGTATTTTTATTATTTTTTGATATTTTCAAAGTTTATAACATTTGAAAATATAATAATTTTTAAATCTTTTTCAAATGTGAATTCAATATATAGTTATAATAATCATTATATTTATATATCATATAAATTCAATATAAACAATTTTATTGATAAATATTCTAAAAATGATCAAAAAATAAATTAATAATCTATTATTAATAAGATAGATATCAATTAAAATATAATAATAAAACCTAAAATGATTCAGAAGAAATCAAAATATATTACTATAAAAATTTGTTGTTTTGAAATTTTTCTTTTAAAAAGTTTGTCTATATTTTTTTGATAAAAAGTTTTTATATTTTTTTGAAAATTAATTTATATAAAAATAAACAAATAAATAATTAAAAAGATATTTAAAATTATAAAGAAAAATAATATTGAGTTTTATTCTTTATTATTTTGGGTATACCAGTTTAATTTAATTAGATCTATTTAACTAATAATTTTTTGTAATTAATAGTTCTATAAAAAACTGATAAATAATTAATAAAAATTTAAAATTATACTGAATAAAAATTAAAATGGATTTATGTTATTATTAATCTATACCAGTTTAATGGAATAAGTATTTAGAGGTTTTGTCGTTTAAAAGTTTAGCAATTTATTTTTAGGATTTTAGTGGTTTGTAGGTTTTATTTAGAAAAATAAAATAACAAAAAAAGTTTCAATAATTTGTTATCTTTTCACCGGTTATAACTTGAAAAATAATAAATATTTACAATTTTTTGAAATGTGAATAGAATATTTAGTGATAATAATTTTAATAATTTTATATCATATAAATTCAATATAAAATTTTATTGATAGATAATATAATAATGATCAAAAATTAAATTAATAAACTATTAATAATAAGATAAATATTAATTAAAAAATATTTACAAAACCCAAATTTATTCAAAATTAAAGAAAAATATATTACTGGATAATAATTTTTAATTTTTAAATTTTTACTTCTTTTATAAGCATATATTTTTTAAATTATATTTGTCGCACTCATAATTTATTCTGTAATAAATATTTCTATAAAAATATACTAATAAATAATTAAAATGAATATTTAAAATTATAATAAAAAGAATTAAAAATTAGATTTATTAATTATTAAGTAGTATAGCGGTTTAATGGTTTATGTATTTTGGCATTACGCGGTTTAGGAGTTTATTGATTTAACTGTGTATGCATTTAGTTGTTTATAGGTGTTATTTAAAAAAAATATCAAAAAATTAATTTTTTTTATTTTTTGATATTTTCAAAGGTTATAACCTTTTCATAATAAAAATTTTTAAATTTTTTTCAAAAGTGAATACTATATTTAGTTATAATAATCATTATATTTATATATCATATAAATTGAATATAAATATTTTTATTGGTAAATATTCTAGTATTGATCAGAGAATAAATTAATAATCTATTATTATAAGATAGATACCAATTTAAATATAATTACAAAACCTAAAATGATTCAGAAATAAAGCAAAATATATTACTATATAATATTTTTTTGTTATGAATTTTTATTCTTTTAAAAAGTTTATCTATATTTTTTTGATGAAAAATAATGATATTAATTATATTTGTCTAACTCAATTATTATGTAATTAATAATTATATAAAAATAAATGAATAAATAATTAAGATATATATTTTAAATTATAATGAATAAAATAATATTGAGATTTATTATTTATTTTTTATAATAACAAAAATATAAAGATATACAAAAAGCAAAACATTAAAAAAATTATTATTAAGTAATATATTTACTTTGATTTTGAATAAATTTAGATTTTGTAAATATATTTTAAATAATATCTATCTTATTAATAATAGTTTATTAAATTTTTTTTATCATTATTATAATATCTAGCAATGTAATTATATCTAGCAATGTAATTATTTATATTGAATTTAAATGACTTATAATTATTAAGATTATTATAACTAAATATTATATTTACATTTGAAAATAATTTAAAAATTATTATATTTTCAAAGGTTATAACCTTCAAAAATTTAAAAATTAATAAAAATAAATTTTTTGTTATATCATTGTTTAAATAAAACTTATAAACCACTAAATGCCTAAACATTTAAACCTCTAAACTCCTAAACACAAAAGCCCCTAAATACTTAAACCTTTAAACTCGTAAAGCTTAAATATAATTTAAATAATTTATTAAAATATTAATTAAAAAATAAATTATGAGTGATACAAATATAATTTAAATAATTTATTTTTCATCAAAAAAAATATAAGAATATAAAAAGACACAAAAACTAAAAAAAATTATTTAGTAATAAATTTTACTTTGATTTTGAATATTTTTAGGTTTTGCAATTATATTTTAATTTATATCTATTATATTAATAATAGCATATTAATTTATTTTTTGATAATTGATATCATATCTATCAATAAAATTTTTATATTTAGTTTATATTATATATTATAATGTTTATTATTATTAAATATTGTATTCGCATTTTTAAAAAATTTTAAAATTATTACACTTTCAAAGGTTATAACCTTTGAAAGTCTTAAAAAATATCAAAAATAATTTTTTGTTAATACATTGTTTAAATAAAACCTATAAACCACTAAATGCCTAAAAACATAAATTGCTAAATTCATAAACGAAAAACATCTAAATACTTAAAATATTAAACTGGTATACAGTAATAATAATTTATAAATCTCATTTTAATTTTTATTCAGTTAATTTTAAATTTTTATTTTAATTATGTATCAGTTTAATGTTTATAGAAATATTAATTACAAATAAATTATAAGAGACAGATCTAATTTAAATTAGACTGGTAACCCAAAATTATAAAGAATAAATCCAATATTATTTTTTCATTATAATTTTAAATATTCAATTTAATTATTTATTTGTTTATTTTTATAATATTAATTAAAAAATATATTGTGTTAGTCAAAATAATTATATAAATTAATTTTCATCAAAAAATATGGATAAACTAGTTATAAAATAAAAAAAATACAAAACACAAATTGTTATATAGTAATATTTTTTGATTTCTTCTCAATCATTTTAGGTTCTTTGATTATAATTTTAATTGATATCTATCTTATTAATATAGGTTATTAATTTATTTTTGATCATTTTAGAATATTTATAAATAATATTGTTTATATTGAATTTATATGATATATAATATAATGATTATTATAACTAAATATTGAATTCACATTTTAAAAAAATTTAAAATATTTATATTTTCAAATGTTATAACCTTTGAAAATATCAAAAAATATAAAAATAAAATTTTGTTATTTTTACTTTTTAAATAAAACCTATACAACCACTAAATGGATACATAATTAAATCAATAAATCTCCCATGGCTTGTAATGCCTAAATACATAAACCATTAAACTGCTATATACTACTTAATAATTAAGAAATCTAATTTTTATTTCAATTTATTATTATTTTAAATATCATTTTAAGTATTATGAGTTTATTTTATAGAAATATTTATTACAAAATAAATTATGAGTGCGACAAATATAATTTAAATAATTTATTTTTAATCAAAAAAATATATAGCTTATAAAGAAGTAAAATTTTAAAAATTAAAATTATTATCCAGTATATTTTTACTTTAATTTTCAATCAATTTGGGTTTTGTAAATATTTTTATCTTACTTATTATTAATAGTTTATTAATTTAATTTTTGATCATTATTATAATATATCATTAAACTTATTTTATTGAATTTATATGATATATAATTAGTAAGATTAATATAATTATACATAGTATTCGCACTTTCAAAAAATTTTAAATATTATTATATTTTCAAGGTTATAACCAATGAAAAATGAAAAAAAATTACAAATTTTTTTTGTTATTTTATTGTTTTAATAAAACCTATAAACCACAAAATGCCTAAAAACATAAATCACTAAGTCATAACTGACAAAACCTCTAAATACTTAAAATATTAAACTGGTATACATTAATAATAATTCATAAATCTCATTTGAATTTTTTATAAGTATAATTTTAAATTTTTATTTTAATTATTTATCAGTTTATTTTTATAGAAATATTAATTACAAATAAATTATTAGTGAGACAGATCAAATTTAAATTAGAACGGTATACCCAAATATAAAGTTTAAATCTCAATATTTTTTTTCATTAAAATTCTAATATTATTTTATTATTTGTTATTTTATATAAATATAATTTAAAAAATAAATTATAAGTTAGACAAATATAATTTATATAAATTAACTTTCATCAAAAAATATGAATAAACTTTTTAAAAGAAAAAAAAATTTCAAAACACAAATTATTATATAGTAATATATTTTGATTCTTCCGTATTATTTTAGGTTTTTTTATTATATTTTAATTGATATCTATCTTATTAATAATAGATTATTAATTATTTTTTGATCATTATTATAATATTTCTCAATAAAATTGTTTATATTGAATTTATATGATATATAAATATCATGATTATTTTAACTAAATATTGAACTCACTTTTGAAAAAAATTTAAAAATTATGATATTTTCAAAGGTAACCTTTGAAATATCAAAAATATTAAATATTAATATTTTGTTATTTTAATTTTAAATAAACCTATAAACCACTAATGCATACACGATAAAATTAGTAAACTCCTAAGGCCGTAATTCCTAAATACATAAAACATTAAACTGCTATATGCTACTTAATAATTAAGAAATCTAATTTTTATTTCAAATATTCATTTTAATTTTTTATTAGTTTATTTTTATAGAAATATTTATTACAATATAAAGTATAAGTGCAACAAATATAATTTAAATAATTTATAATTATTCAAAAACAATATATACGCTCATAAAAGAAGTAAAAATTTAAAAATTATTATCCAGTTATATTTTTTACTTTAATTTTGAATCAATTTTGGTTTAGTAATATTTTTAATTAATATCCATCTTATTATTAATAGTTTATTAATTTAATTTTTGATCATTATTATAATATCTATCAAAAAATATTTATATTTAATTTATATGATATATAATTATTAAAATTATTATAACTAAATATTGTATTCAGATATCAAAAAATTTTAAATATTATTATATTTTCAAATGTTATAACCTATGAAAATGAGAAAAATTTACATATTTTTTTTTGTTATTGTATTGTTTTAATAAAACATATAAACCACTAAATGCCTAAAAACATAAATCACTAAACTCCTAAACGACAAAACTTCTAAATACTTAAACTATTAAATTGGTATACATTAATAATAAATCATAAATCTCTTTTTGATTTTTCTTAAGTATAATTTTAAATTTTTATTTTAATTATTTATCAGTTTATTTTTATAGAAATATTAATTACAAAAAAAAATTATTAGCGAGTCAGATTTATTTTAAATAATATATTTTTTATCAAAAAAAATATATATGCTTATAAAAAGAGGCAAAATTTTAAAAACAAAAATTTATTATTTTTTAATATATTTTATTTTGATTTTGAATCATTTTAGTTTTTACAATTATATTTTAATTTATATCATTCTTATTAATAATAGTTTATTAAATTTTTATTGATCATTATTATAATATCTATTAATAAAATTTTTTATATTGATTTTACATTATATATAATTATTAAGAATATTATAACTAAATATTATATTAACATTTAAATAATAATAAAAATTATTATATTTTCAAAGGTTGTATCCTTCAAAAATTAAAAAAATTAAAAAAATTTAATTTTTTATTTTTTAATTCTTTAAATAAAAACTATAAATCACTCAAGTCCTAAACACTTAAATCACTAACCCCCAAAACACCTAAAACTTAAACCATTAAACTTGTATATCCCGAATAATAAATATTAAATCTCAATTTCATTTGTATTCATTATAATTTTAAATATTCATTTTAATTATTTATTAGTTTATTTTTATAGAATTATAAATTAAAAATAAATTATGTGGAAGACAAATATAATTTAAATAATTTACTTTTAATAACAAAAAATATAAACTTATAAAAATAAGCAAAACATCAAAAAGTTATTATTTAGTATTATATTTTACTTTGATTTTGAATAAATTTACGTTTTGTGAATATATTTTAAAAAATATATATCTTATTAATAATAGTTTATTAATTTATTTTTTGATCATTAATATAATATCTATCAATATAAATGTTTATATTGAATTAACATGACATATAATAATTAAGATTATCATAAATAAATATTGTATTCACATATAAAAAAAATTTAAAAATTATTATATTTTCAAAGGTTATAACCTTCAAAAATGAGAAAAAATAACCAAAATAAATTGTTTGTTATATTATTGTTTAAATAAAACATATAAACCATTAAATGACTAAATACATAAATCTCTAATCTACTAAACCCCGAAGCCCCTAAATACCTAAACCTTTAAACTCGTAAACCTTATATATAATTTAAATAATTTATAGAAATATTAATTACAAAATAAATTATGAGTGATACAAATATAATTTAAATAATATATTTTCCATCACAAAAATATATAAGCATATAAAATGATGCAAATACTAAAAAAATTTATTATTTAGTAATAAATTTTACTTTGATTTTGAATCATTTTAGGTTTTTTAATTATATTTTAATTTATATCTATCATATTAATAATAGTTTATTATTTTATTTTTGATAATTGATATAATATTTATCAATAAAATAGTTTATATTTATTTTATATTCTATATAGTTATAATATTTATTATTACTAAATATTGTATTCATATTTTTAAAAAATTTTAAAATTATTATATTTTCAAATGTTATGACTTTTGAAAATTTGAAAAAATATCAAAAATAGAATTTTTTGTTATTTTATTGTTTAGATAAAACCTAAAAACCATTAAATACCTAATACTTAAATCAATAACTTCTAAATCTCGAAAACCCTAAATAGATACATTTTTTTAAATACGTATATCCTAAATAATAAATAATAAATCTCATTTTTATTTTTTTTCATTATAATTTTAAATATTCATTTTAATTATTTATATGTTTATTTTTATATAAATATTAAATACAAAATAAATTATAAGATAGAAAAATATAATTTATATAAATTATTTTTCAACAAAAAAATATAGATAAACTTATTAAAAGAAGAAAAAAATTAAAAACAAAAAATTATTATATAATAAAATATTTTACTTTGTTTATGAATCATTTTAGGTTTTGTAATTATATTTTAATTGGTATCTAACTTATTAATAATAGATTATTAATTTATTTTTTGATCATTATTATAATATTTATCAATAAATATAGTTATATTTAATTTATATGATATATAAATTTAATAATTATTATAACTAAATATTGTATTCACTTTTAAAAAAAATTTTAAAATTTTTATATTTTCAAACATTATAACTATAAATCACTAGATGCCTAAACACTTAAATCACTAAACTACAAAATCTCGATACCCCTATATAGATAATCGTTTAAAATGGTATCCCCTAAATAATAATTAATAAATCTCATTTTTATTTGTTTTCATTTTAATTTAAAAAATTTATTTTGATTGTTTAGTTTTTTGTTTATATATATATATTAAATATAAAAAAAATTTTGAGTTAAAAATATAATTTATATAAATTATTTTTCATCAAAAAATTTATAAGCTTATAAAAAGAATAAAAATTTAAAAACAATTAATTATTATTAATTAATATATTTTGCTTTGCTTTTGAATCATTTTAGGTTTTGATATTATATTTTAAGTAATATTAATCTTATTCATGATAGATTTTAAATTTATTTTTTGATAATTCTTAGAATATCTATCAATAAAATTATTTTTATTGAATTTATATGATATATAATTATTATGATTATTATAAATAAATATTTATTCAATTTTGAAAAAAATTTAAAAATTATTATATTTTCAAAGGTTATAAAATTTGAAAATATCAAAAAATAAAAAAAAATAATTTTTTTTTTATTTTTTTTCTTAAATAAAACCTATAAACCACTAAATGCACACACAGTTAAATCAATAAACTCCTAAACCCCATAATGCCTAAATACATAAACCATTAAACTGCTATATACTACTTAATAATTAATCAATATAATTTTTATTTCTATTTATTATAATTTTAAATATTCATTTTAATTATTTATTAGTTCATTTTTATTGAAATGTTTATTAAAAAATAATGTATGAGTGCGACAAATATAATTTAATTTATTTATTTTTAATAAAAAATATATACGATTCTAAAATAAGTATAAATTTAAAAATTATTATCCAGTAATATATTTTACTTTAATTTTGAATTAATTTGGGTTTTGTAAATATTTTTTAATTAATATCAATCTTTTTATTAATAGTTTATTAATTTAAAATTTGATCATTATTATATTATCCATCAATAAAATTATTTATATTGAATTTATATGATATATAATTATTAATAATATTAAAACTAAATATTATATTCACATTTCAAATAATTGTAAATATTATTCTATTTTCAAAGGTTATAACCTATGAAAAAGATAACAAATTATAGAAAATTTTTTTGTTATTTTATTTTTTTATATAAAACCTATAAACCACTAAAAGCCTAAAAACATAAATCACTAAACTTCTAACAACAAAACCTCTAAATACTTAAACTATTAAACTGGTATACAATAATAATAAATCTTAAATCTCATTTTAATTTTTATTCAATATAATTTTAAATTTTTATTTTAATTATTTATGTATTTATTTTTATAGAAATATTAATTACAAAATAAATTATTAGTGAGACGGATCTAATTTAAATTAAACCGGTATCCCTAAATAATAAATAATAAATAATAAATCTAATTTTTTTTCATTATAATTTTAAATATTCATTTTAATTATTAATTTTTTATTTATATATACATATTAATTACAAAATAAATTATGAGTTAGACAAATATAATTTATATAAATTATTTTTCATTAAAAATATACACATAAACTTATTAAAAGAAGAAAAAAATCAAAAACAAAAAATTATTATATAGTAATATATTTTTCTTTTCTTCTGAATAATTTTATGTTTTCTAATTATATTTTAATTAATATCTATCTTATTATTAATGGATTATTAATTTATTTTTTGATTATTATTAGAATATTTATCAATAAAATTGTTTATATTGAATTTATATAATATATAAATATAATGATTAGTATAATTAAATATTGTATTCACATTTGAAAAAAAATTTAAAAATTATTATATTTTCAAAGGTTATAACCTTTGAAAATATCAAAAAATAATAAAAATAAATTTTTTGTTATTTTATTTTTTAAATAAAACCTATAAACCACTCAATGCTAGGGGTGCTAATGGGACTGTACGAGATGGGGATTACAAATCTCCAGTCTCTTCCCACAGTTGGGAGATTTTTTTTTTGAAGATCCAGACCAGTCCCAGAGGTTGAAAATATCGGGACAGGATGGGACGGAGATCAGGGATTTTGGGTAGGATAAAATGGTTCCGGGACGGAATGGAGTTCAGACATTTTTTTTCAATTTATTTTCTTCAAAACGGCCAAGTTAGTTCAATCCGAAACCTTTTGTTGTACCATTTATCATTCCTTAGTTATGTATCTTTCAAACTCAAATTGTGACAATTTTGTTTTGTCAAATAGGGTGAATACCACAAATGAGTTCCATTACCTTGTCAAAATCTTCGATGTGAAGAAAATGATAGAAATGTTAAATAGAGCGGGACCAAGTTTTGTGCTTAATTTGGTTCTTTGTTTTTTCACAAGTTTGCTTTGTTCAGCAGAGTGAAAGTTAACCATTATAGCAATACTATATTTTTTAAACAATTAGTTAAAATATTAAGGAATAGCTAAAGATTACCACAAACATTGGAGGCAGCAATTACTACTTAAGTAATTACTAAAATTAGGTAGCTTAATATAACAAAAAAATACAACTAATAACAACCATGATAATAATCATTTCAAAGGTCCGTCCCGAAATAGCAATGAAAATCTAAACCCAATTAATTATCTCTTCTACAACTCCTCCCTTTTCTTCCTCCATTGTAGAAGGACAACCAAAGATGAAAATGTATTAATCATGTAGACATACATTTCTGAGATGAAAGAGTAATAAAAAAAATATTACCTTATAAAATTTAATACACCTATTCAAATTTAGTTGGCCAATTATAGTTGGAAGAATATTTGGATCATGGGACCCCTCTGAAAATTGTAATTGAACCATATTTTTATTAAATTGTATGAATAAAATAAGTGAAAGTGAAATTAAAATATACAAGATTTGTATACTAACCTAATTCATTATCATCAAGGTCTTGAACTAATTCTTCAATTTCAATAGGTTTGTTTGAGTTCTCAACCAATCTTGTAGACATATGAGAACTTCAGCTGTAATAGGTGTTAAAGAACTCCTAAATTTATTTAATGTTATCCCCCCAGTACTAAATGTAGATTTGTAGGCCACAGTATATGCTTGGATAGAAAATACATCCCTTGCTACATTTGCCAAAGAAGGATACCCAACCTCATTTACCTTCCACCAGTCTAGAAGATCAAAATCAATTCTATTTTTTCAAGTTTGTCCTCCAAGTACCTATCCAACTCTTCCAAAGGTGCAACTTCTTGTTTTTTCTATAATTCAACAAAAAAAATCATCAACATAAGTATCACTACCATCAAAGAAATCATCATTTTTATTCAACACAGTAGAAGAGAAATCATCTTCTTTTGATTCATCTTCATTTAAATCGTTATAATCATCCATCATCTCATTTAAAGCATTTAAAACCATTTTCACCAAATTTTTAGCCAATTCCTCTCCATAATGCTAAGTGTACTTAACCTTGAGAAATTTGAGCTAATATCTAGGATCCAACACTACTGCTACAAAAAGCATAATATTTGTTGACTGAAGAGAACCCCAATATTTGTTGAATTTATGCCTCATTTTGATACCCACTTTAGACACCATTGTATCTCAACTATATTCACAAAGCCCATTTTTTTTCAAAATTCAAATAATCTCAGTAAAATAAACACTAGAGGTAGAATATTATGAGCCAGAAAATTTACAAGTTACCTCATAAAAAGTTTGGAAGAAACGAGCCAAAATTTTGGCATTTGTTGAGTCTCTCTGAGTTGGAACGTTTGAACCAAACTACTTCAAAAACCTTTTGTCTTTGTCCTCCAACTTATCAAATTCTTTTTGATATTTTATATCAGTTTGTAGCATCAAATAAATTGAATTCCATCTTTTAGGACAATCTAATTGCAATGAAGATCCATATGTCAAGTTTTCTTCTTCAACACATAACTTAAACATATATAATCTTTTAGGACTGCTCCTCACATATTTCACCACACCTCTAATTTTTTGAAAAGCTCCCTCAACTACTGCAATGCCATCTCTGACAATTAAGTTTAGGATATGAGCACAACATCTCATATGAAAATGCTCGCATCTCAAAGGTACAACACCCTTCTTCACAAGCCTTTTTTCAATTGTTCAACAGCAACATCATTATTTGATGCATTGTCAATAGTAATGCACATCAACTTTCCCAAACCCCAATCATTCATGCAAAACTTAATAGCATTTCTAATATTATCTCTAGAATGACTTTTAATTACACAAAAGTTCAAAAGCCTTTTATACATATTCCATTGAGAATCAATGAAATGAATAGTCAAACATATATAAGATAAATATTGAATGCTCATCCAAGTGTCGGTAGTCAATGAAACTCTACAACAATGAGATGATATGCAATCAAATAATTTCTTCTTTTCCTTCACAAACAAAGAAAAACAATACCTCAACACAGAGTGGCTAGATGGAATTTTAAATTGAGGCACACTAACTTCACAAAACTCCTTAAACTCATCCCTCTCAACAAAACAAAAAGGCAATTCATCTTTTATGATCATTTTCACTAAGCCTCCCTAACTAGTCATTGATCAAATTGCCAACAAGTTAATTTGTTATTCTCTGAACTACTACCTTTAGTGAAACTCAACAAAGATTGTGACTTGTCTTTACCTTTGTAAGCTTCTATTAAATCTTTTTTGGGTGGAAATTTCCTACAAGTCTCTCTCAAGTATTTCCATAAACTGAAGTACCTTGATCACTTTTTAACAAATATTCTTTCCTACACCATATTCAAGCTGTCCTACCAGTTTCATTTTTCTCTGAATCAACTAATATCTAATAAGTTTCCCAAACAGTAGACTTATACTTTTTATGAGCTTGAGGTTCAGATGTACCTTGACTTTCTTTTACAATTGGAATTGAAGAACCTGCCGTAACAATAGGAGGGTTCGTGAAAGGATGATGATTGGATTTACCAGTACTTTGATCATTTGAGATGTGATCATCTTCAATTTATTGTATTTTTCGTTTACCGCTGGATTGTGTCATCTGCATTGCCATTAATTAATATGATATGTTAAGCATAAATACATATAAATATTTCAAACAAGCAAGCTCTACAAAACTGACTGTAATACATTTGGCCCACTCATTCGGCCAACCACAACCAATACTCAACAAAACTGACTGAGACACATAATAATAATAATTAATCACTCAATTCTCATCTGAAAACCAGAAGTGCGTCGGACAAGGGCTGGACCTAAAGGAACAAGGCTGGAATGGCGTGAGGTGCCCTAGAACTGGTCGGAACAGCAATAGGTGCGTCGGAATTGGATGGGTAGTATTGGAATTGGTGGCATCTTCATGTTATATAATTATTATATATATATATATATATATATTCCTGGTTCAAGTATCAGATTTTTAATACGGTACGGTTGTCGAGATGTATTTTGCTTAAGATCCAGAACCGTCCCAAATGAAAAAATACGTGACAGAACGGGATGGGAAAAGTGAAAGTCAACGGATTTTTCTCTGTCCCGATTCTTTTAGGACAAGACTTCGGGTCGGGTCGGGAATCTCTGAGTCCCGTGAGCAGCCATACTAAATGCATATAAAATTAAATCAGTAAACTCCTAAACCCCGTAATGCCTAAATACATAAACCATTAAACTGCTAAATACTACTTAATAATTAATAATTCTATTTTTTATTGCTATTTATTATATTTTTAAATATTCATTTTAATTATTTATTTGTGTATTTATTTAGAAATATTTATTACAAAATAAATTATGAGTGGGACAAATATAATTTAAATAATATATTATTTATCTAATAAAAATATACGCTTATAAAAGAAGTATAAATTTTAAAAATTAAAATTATTATCAAGTAATATAAGTTACTTTAATTTTGAATCAATTTGGGTTTTGTAAATATTTTTTAATTAATATCTATCTTAATATTAATAGTTTATAAATTTAAATTTTGATCATTATTATAATATCTTTCAATAAAATTATTTATATTAAATTTATATGATATATAATTATTAATATTATTATAACAAAGTATTTTATTTAAATTTCAAAAAATTTTAAATATTATTATATTTTCAAATGTTATAACCTATGAAAAAGATAAAAAATTATTGAAATTTTTTTTGTTATTTTATTTTTTAAAATAAAACCTATAAACCAGTAAAAGCCTAAAAACATAAATCGCTAAACTCCTAACAACAAAACCTGTAAATACTTAAATCATTAAACTGGTATACATTAATAATAAATCATAAATCTCATTTTAATTTTTATTCAGTATAATTTTAAATTTTTATTTTAATTATTTATCAATTTATTTTATAGAAATTTAAATAACAAAATAAATTATTTGTGAGACAGATCTAATTTAAATTAAACAGGTATCCCTAAATAATAAATAATAAATCTCATTTTTTTTTCATTATAATTTTAAATATTCATTTTAATTATTTATTTGTTTATTTATATATAAATATTAATTACAAAATAAATTGAGATAGACAAATATAATTTATATAAATTATTTTTCATCAAAAAATTATTGATAAACTTTTTAAAAGTAAAAAAAATTTCAAAACAAAAAATTATTATAAAGTAATGTATTTTGCTTTTCTTCTGAATCATTTTAGGTTTTGTAATTATATTTTAATTAATATCTAGCTTATTAATAATAGATTATTAATTTAATTTTTTGATCATTATTAAAATATTTATGAATAAATTTTTCTATTTTGAATTTATATGATATATAAATATAATGATTATTATAACTAAATATTGTATTCACATCTAAAAAATATTAAAAAATTATTATATTTTCAAAGATTATAACCTTTTAAAATATCAAAAAATAATAAAAATAAATTTTTACTATTTTATTTTTTTAATAAAACCCTTAAACCACTAAATGCATACAGAGTTAAATCAGTAAACTGCTAAACCTCATAATGCCTAAATACATAAACCATTAAACCGCTATATACTACTTAATAATTAATAAATCTAATTTTTATTTCTATTTATTATAATTTTAAATATTCATTTTAATTATTTATTAGTTTATTTTTATAAAGATATTTATTAGAAATTAAATTATGAGAGCGACATATATATTTTAATTAATTTATTTTTAATCAAAAAAATATATGCTTATAAAAGAAGTAAAAATTTAAAAATTAAAAATTATTATCCAGTAATATATTTTAATTTAATTTTGAATCAATTTGGGTTTTGTAAATATTTTTTAATTAATATCAATCTTTTTATTAATAGTTTATTAATTTAAATTTTCATCATTATTATATTATCTATCAATAAAATTGTTTATATTGAATTTATATGATATATAATTCTTAAAATTATTATAACTAAATATTATATTCGCATTTCAAAAAATTTTAAATATTATTATATTTTCAAAGGTTATAACCTATGAAAATTTGAAAAAATTATAAATTTTTTGTAGTTATTTTATTGTTTAAATAAAACCTTAAACCACTAAATGCCTAAAAACATAAATTGCTAAACTCCTAAATGACAAAACCTATAAATACTTAAACTATTAAAGAGGTGTACATTAATAAAAAACCATAAATCTCAATTTAATTTTTATTAAGTATAATTTTAAATTTTTATTTTAATTATTTATCAGTTTATTTTTATAGAAATATTAATTACAAAATAAATTATTAGTGAGATAGATCTAATTTAAATAATTTATTTTTCATCAAAAAAATTATATATCCTTATAAAAAGACGCAAAATTTTAAAAACAAAAATTTATTATTTAGTAATATATTTTATTTTTATTTTGAATCATTTTAGATTTTGCAATTATATTTTAATTTATATCATTCTTATTAATAATAGTTTATTAATTTTTTATTGATCATTATTATAATATCTATTAATAAAATTATTTATATTGAGTTTACATTATATATAATTATTAAGATTATTATTACTGAATATTATATTCACATTTAAAAAAATAAAAATTATTATAATTTCAAAGGTTATAACCTTCAAAAATTAAAAAAAAATCAAAAAATTAAATTTTTTATTTTTTAATTCTTTAAATAAAAACTATAAATCAATAAAGGCCTAAACACTTAAATCACTATACCCCAAAATACCTAAATTCTTAACCGATTAAACTAGTATATCCTGAATAATAAATAATAAATCTTTATTTTATTTGTATTCATTATAATTTTAAATATTCATTTTAATTATTAATTTGTTTATTTTTATAAAATTATAAATTAAAAATTAATTATGGGGAACACAAATATAATTTAAATAATTTACTTTTAATAACAAAAAAAACTTATAAAAAGAAGCAAAACATCAAAGAAAGTATTATTTTGTAATATATTTTACTTTGATTTTGAATAAATTTATGTTTTGCAAATATATTTAAAATAATATCTAACTTATTAATAAAATTTTATAAATTTATTTTTTAATCATTAATATAATATATTTCAATATAATTGTTTATATTCAATTTACATGATATATAATTATTAAGATTATCATAACTAAATATAGTATTCACATATAATAAAAATTAAAAAATTGTTATATTTTCAAAGTTTATAACCTTCAAAAATGAGAAAAAATAACGAAAATAATTATTTTGTTATATCATTGTTTAAATACAACTTATAAACCATTAAATGCCTAAATACATAAATATCTAAACTCCTAAACCCCGAAGCCCCAAAATATTCCAACCATTAAACTCGTAAACCTTAAATATAATTTTAATAATTTATAGAAATATTAATTACAAAATAAATTATGAGTGATACAAATATAATTTAAATTATTTATTTTTCATCAAAAAAACATATAAGCTTATAAAATGATGCAAAAACTAAAAAAATATTATTATTTAGTAATAAACTTTACTTTGATTTTGAATCATTTTAGGTTTTTTAATTATATTTTAATTTATATCTGTAATATTAATAATAGTTTATTAATTTATTTTTTTGATAATTGATATAATATCTATCAATAAAATTGTTTATATATAGTTTATATTATATATAGTTATAATATTTATTATTACTAAATATTGTATTCACATTTTTAATAAATTTTTAAAATTATTATATTTTCAAATGTTATGACCTTTGAAAATTTGAAAAAATATCAAAAATAAATTTTTTGTTATTTCATTGTTTGAATAAAACTTATAAACCATTAAATGCCTAAATACTTAAATCAATAACTTTTAAATCTCGAAAACCCTAAATAGATAAATTTTTTGAACATGTATATCCTAAATAATAAATAATAAATCTCATTTTTATTTTTTTCATTATAATTTTAAATATTCATTTTAATTATTTATTTGTTAATTTTTATATAAATATTAATTACCAAATAAATTATAAGTTATACAAATTTAATTTATAAAAATTATTTTTCAACAACAAAATATAGATAAACTTAATAAAAGAAGAAAAAAATTAAAAACAAAAAAATATTATATAGTAATATATTTTGCTTTGTTTCTGAATCATTTAGGTTTTGTAATTATATTTTAATTGATATCTAACTTATTAATAATAGATTAGTAATTTATTTTTTGATCATTATTAGAATATTTATCAATAAAAATGTTTATATTAAATTTATATGATATATAAATATAATGATTATTATAACTAATTATTGTATTCACTTTTGAAAAAAAATTTAAAATTATCATATTTTCAAAGGTTATAAGCTTTGAAAATATTAAAAAATAAAAAAAAATAAATTTTTTGTTATTTCATTTTTTAAACAAAACATAGAGATCATTAAATGCTTACTTACTTAAATCAGTAAGCTCATAGATTCCGAAACGCCTAAATACATAAACCTTTTAACACCTATATACTAATTAATAAATAATAAATCCCATTTTTATTTCTATTTATTATAATTTTAAATATTAATTTTAATTATTTATAGTTTAATTTTTTAGAAAAATTAATTACAAAATAAATTTCGAGTGAGACAAATATTATTTAAATAACTTATTTTAATAAAAAAAATATGAGCTTATAAAAAGAAGGAAAATTATAAAAATTAAATATTATTATTTAGTAATATATTTTGATTTGATTTTGAATCATTTTGTGTTATGTAAATATATTTTAATTAATTTTTATATTATTAATAATAGTTTATTAATTTAATTTTTGATCATTATTATAATATCTATCATTAAAATTATTTATATTGAATTTATATGATATATAATTAGTAGGATTAATATAATTATACATGGTATTCACATTTCAAAAAATTTTAAAAATTATTTTATTTTTAAAGTTATAACCTTTGAAAATCAGAAAAATCAAAAATAGATTTTTAAATTTTCATTATATAAATAAAACCCATAAACCACTGATTAATCAAACTATTAAACCGGTATATCATATATAATAAATCATAAATCTCATTTTAATTGGTATTCATTATAATTTTAAATATTAATTTTAATTATTTATTAGTTTATTTTTTATTAAAATATCAATTACAAAATAAATAATGAGTGAGACAAATATAATTTTAATAATTTATTTTAAATCAAAAAAAAATAAGCTTATATAAAGAAGTAAAAATTTAAAAACAAAAAATTATTATTTAGTAATATATTTTACTTTGATTTTGAATCATTATATATAGGTTTCGCAATTATATTTTAATTGCGATCAATCTTATTAATAATAGTTTATTAATTTATTATTTGATCATTTTTTTAATATCGAACAATAAAATTACTTATATTCAATTAAAATATCTTATAATTATTAAGTTATTATAACTAAAGATTATATTTACATTTGAAAAAAATTTAAAATTATTATATTTTCAATGGTTACAACCTTCAAAAATTAAAAAAAATCAAAAAATTAAATTTTTTGTTTTTTCATTCTTTAAAAAAAACTATAAATCACTAAAGGTCTAAACAATTAAATCTCTAGACTCCTAAACCCCAAAATCCCCTAAATACTTAAATCATTAAACCTATATAACCTAAAAAATAAATAATAAATCTCATTTTTATTTGTATTCAGTATAATTTTAAATATTCATTTTAATTATTTTTTAGTTTATTTTTATAGAAATATTAATTACAAAATAAATAATGAGTGAGACAGATATAATTTAAATAAATTAATTTTTATGAAAATAAATAAGCTTATAAAAATAAATAAAATTTCAAAAAATTAAAATTTTATTTATTAATATAATTTACTTTGATTTTGAATTATTTTTGGTTCTGCTAATATATTTTAATTAATATCTATCTTATTAATAATAATTTATTTTTTTTATTTTTTGATCATTATAATAATATATATTAATAAATTTTTTTATATTGAATCTACAACAAATATAATTTTTATGATTATTATAACTAAGTAATGTATTAATATTTTATAACTATTAAAAAATTATTATATTTTTAAAGGTTATAACATTTGTAAATCACGAAAATTCATAAAAATAAATTTTTTGTGATTTCATTGATTAAATAAAACCTATACACACCTAAATGTGCAAACATATAAATCAATAAACACATTAACCCCAAAACCACAAAAAACTTAAAACATTTAAATAGTTATACCCTAAATAATAAATCATAAATCTCATTTTTATTAGTATTCATTATAATTTTAAATATACATTTTAATTATTTATTAGTTTAATTTTATAGAAATATAAATTAAAATATAAATTATTAGTGAGACAAATATAGTTTAAATAATTTATTTTTCATCAAAAAATATATAGGCTTATAAATGGATACAAAAATTTAAAAATTTAAAATTAATATTTCGTAAAATATTTCACTTTGATTTTAAATCATTTTAGGTTTTGATAATATATTTTAAACAATATTTATCTTATTAATAATTGTTTATTACTTTTTTATGATCATTATTATAATATATATCAATAAAATAGTTTATATTGAATTTATATGATATATAATTATTATGATTATTATAACTTCATTTATATTCGCTTTTCAAAAAAAAATTATAAATAAATATATTTTCAAAGGTTATAACATTCAAAAATGAGAAAAAATAACAAAAATAAATTTTTTGTTATTTTATTTTTTATATTAAACCTATAAACCACTAAATGACTAAATTCTAAAATGACTATTGTATTCACTCTTAAATATATTTTATATTTAAGAGTGTAATTATAATAAATGACCATTAAATTTTATATCTATCATATAAGCTTTAGGTTTAATATATTATTATAAATATATATTTTTTAATTATATATTTATAAATATATTATAAATATACTTATGTTATAAATTATATTATAATAAATATATTTAAGAGTAATTATAATAAGATATTTAAGAGTATATAAATATATAAATATATTTATATAAATATATTTATTATATTTAAGAGTGTAATTTATAATTTAAATTATATAAATATAAATATAATATAGAATATTTATAATAATTTATATTTATAAATATATTTATTATAAAAATTATATAAATATATTTATTATAATTATAAATATATAATATATTTTACTCTTAAATTATAAATATATAAATATATTTATAATATATTTATTATAATATAATTATAAATATATAAATATATAATATAATAATATAATATAATAATATATTATAAAAATTATTATAATTATAATATATTTAAGAGTAAATTATATAAATATATCTATCATTAAATATAATACTATATTATAATATATTTATATTAGATAATTATAAACATATATAATTTATATTCACTCTTAAATATATAAATATATTTTTTTTAATTATATAATTTATATTAGATAAATATATTTTACTCTTAAATATATTACAAAATATTTATATTGTAATTATAAATATATTAAATGACTAAATGACCATTAAATGTATTCACTCTTAAAATATAGATAAACTTATTAAATGAAAAAAAAATTAAAAACAAAAAATTATTATATAGTAATATAATTTGCTTTGCTTCTGAATCATTATAGGTTTTGTAATTATATTTTAATTGATATATATCTTATTAATAATATTTTATTAATTTATTTTTTGATCATTATTAGAATATTTATCAATAATATTCTTTATATTGAATTTAGATGATATATAAATATAATGATTATTATAGCTAAATATTAAATTCACACTTGAAAAAAATTTAAAAATTATTATATTTTCAAAGGTTATAACCTTTGAAAATATAAAAATTTAATAAAAATAAAAATTTTGGCATTTTAATTTTTAAATAAACCCTAAACCAGTAAATGCATACACAATTAAATCAATAAACTTCTAAAGCCCGTAATGCCTATATAACCTTTGAAAATATAAAAATTTAATAAAAATAAAATTTTGTCATTTTAATTTTTAAATAAACCCTAAACAGTAAATGCATACAAAATTAAATCAATAAACTTCTAAAGCCCGTAATGCCTAAATACATAAACCATTAAGCCGCTATATACTTCTTAATAATTAAGAAATCAAATTTTTATTTTAATTTATTATTATTTTAAATATTCGTTTTAATTATTTATTAGTTTATTTTTATATAAATTATTTTTACAAATTAAATTATGAGTGCGACAAAAATAATTTAAATAATTATTTTTAATAAAAAAATATATATGCTTATATACGAAGTAAAAATTTAAAAATTATAAATTATTATCCAATAATATTTTTTACTTTAATTTTGAATCAATTTGGGTTTTGTAAATATTTTTAATTAATATCTATCTTATTATTAATAGTTTATTATTTTAATTTTTGATCATTATTATAATATCTATCAATAAAATTGTATATATTGAATTTATATGATATATAATTATTAAAATTATTATAACTATATATTGTATTCACATTTCAAAAAATTTTAAATATTATTATATTTTCAAAGGTTATAACCTATGAAAATTACAAAAAATTACAGTTTTTTTTTGTTATTTTATTGTTTAAATAAAACCTATAAACCACTAAATGGGTAAAAACATGAATCGCTAAACACCTATAAGACAAAACCTCTAAATACTTAAACTATTAAATTGGTATACATTAATAATAAATCGTAAATCTCATTTTAATTTTTATTCAGGATAATTTTAAATTTTTATTTTAATTATTTATCAGTTTATTTTTATAAAAATATTAATTACAAAATAAATTGTTAGTAAGACAGATATAATTTAAATTTAACCGGTATACCCTAAATAATAAATAATAAATCTCATTTTTTTCATTATAATTTTAAATATTCATTTTAATTATTTATTTGTTTATTTTTATATAAATATTAAATAAAAAATAAATTGAGTTATGCAAATATAATTTCTATAAATTATTCTTAATCAAAAAAATATGGATAAACTTTTTAAAATAAAAAAAAATTGCAAAACAAAAAATTATTATATAGTAATATATTTTGGTTTGCTTATGAATCAATTTATGTTTTTGTTAGTTATATTTTAATGGATATATATCTTATTAATAATAGATTATTAATTTAATTTTTGATCATTATTAGAATATTAATCACTAAAATTGGTTATATTGAATTTATATGATATATAAATATAATGATTATTATAACTTAATTTTGAATTCGCTTTTGTAAAAAATTTTAAAAATTATTATATTTCCAAAGGTTAATCCTTTGGAAATATCAAAAAATAATAAAAATAAATTTGTTGTGATTTTATTTTTTAATAAAACTATAACCCAATAAATGCATACACAATTAAATCAGTATACTTCTAAACCACATAATACTAGTTACATAAATCATTAAACCACTATATAATACATAATAATTAATAAATCTAATTTTTATTTCTATTTATAATAATTTTAAATATTCATTTAATTATTTATTAGTTTATTTTTATTGAAATATTTATTATAAAATAAATTATGAGTAACACAAATAATTTAAATAATTTTTTTTTGATCAAAAAATATATATATGCTTATAAAAGAAGTAAAATTTAAAAATTTAAAATTATTATCAAGTAATATATTTTACTTTAATTTTGAATAAATTTGGGTTTTGAAATATTTTTTTATTTATTATCTATCTTATTATTAATAGTTAATTATTTAATTTTTGATCATTATTATAATATCTATCAATAAAATTGATTTTATTGATTTATATGATATATAATTATTAAATTAATATAATTAAATATTATACTCACATTTCAAAAAATTTTAAATATTATTATATTTTCAAAGGTTATAACCTATGAAAATGACAAAAAATTACAAAATTTATTTTTGTTATTTTTTTGTTTAAATAAAACCTATAAACCACTAAATGCCCAAAAACATAAATCACTAATCTTCCTAAACGACAAAACTTTTAATACTTAAACTATTATTTTGGTATACATTAATAATAAATCATAAATCTCATTTTAATTTTTATTAAGTGTAATTTTAAATTTTTAATTTTAATATTTATCAGTTTTATTTTTATAGAAATAATTTACAATATAAATTATTAGTTAGGACAGATCTATTTTAAATAATTTATTTTTTATCAAAAAATAATATATGGTTATAAAAGAGGCAAAATTTTAAAAAACAAAATTTATTATTTTTAAATATATTTTTTTTTGATTTTGAATCATTTTAGTTTTTGAAATTATATTTTAATTTATATCATTCTTATTAAAAATAATTTATTAATTTTTTATTGATCATTATTATAATATCTATTAATAAAATAATTTATATTGAGTTTACATTATATATAATTATTAAGATATTATAACTAAATATTATATTAACATTTATAAAAAATTAAAAATTATTATATTTTCAAAGGTTATAACCTTCAAAAATTAAAAAAAAAATCAAAAAATTTAATTTTTATTTTTTCATCTTTAAATAAAAACTATAAATCACTAAAGTCCTAATCACTTAAATCACTAAACCCCAAAACACCTAAATACTTAAACCATTAAACTAATATATCCTCAATAATAAATAATAAATCTCGATTTTATTTGTATTAATTATAATTTTAAATATTCATTTTAATTATTTATTAGTTTATCTTTATAGAATTATAAATTAAAAATAAATTATGTGGAAGACAAATATAATTTAAATAATTTACTTTTGATAACAAAAAATATAAACTTATAAAAAGAATCACAACTTCAAAAAAATTATTATTTAGTATTATATTTTACTTTGATTTTGAATAATTTTACGATTTGAAAATATATTTTAAAAAATATCTATCTTATTAATAATAGTTTATTAATTTATTTTTTGATCATTAATATAATCTATCAATATTTTTTGAATTAACATGATATATTTTATTTGCAAATATATTTTTTGATCATTAATAATTCAATATAATTGTTTATATTGAATTAACATAATATATAATTATTAAGATTATCATAACTAAATATAGTATTCACATATATAAAAAATTTAAAATTGTTATATTTTCAAAGGTTATAACCTTCAAAAATGAGAAAAAAATAACAAAAAAAGATTTTTTGTTAAATAATTGTTTAAATAAAACTTATAAACCATTAAATGCCTAAATAAACAAATCTCTAAACTCTTAAACTCCAAAGCCCCTAAATACCTAAACCTTTAAACTCGTAAACTTTAAATAGAATTTAAATAATTTATAGAAATATTAATTACAAAATAAATTATGAATGAGAAATATAATTTAAATAATATATTTTTCATCAAAAAAATATAAGCTTATAAAATGATGCAAAAAACTAAAAAAATTTTATTTAGTAATAATTTTTTTT